>JAODXP020006113.1:0-53939 GCA_027497455.2 Sardinella longiceps
ACAATAACAAAAAGAAATTTTTGCAATAACAGGGTGTCAACAAATGATCATGTCCAGGTCGACATTTCAGTGCTTCATCCCCTCGATATATGATGCTTATGATAAGAGTGACTATCTAACACCATGGAGGTGGTTGACAATGATAAAATACCGAAGGACTTCACCCTAATTGCCCCCTGGCTTTGCTCATGGTCAAACCAGGGGCTAGTGTTCCCATAATGCACTTGAAACTGAACTAGTGAAACCTGTTCTTTCAGTCATGGCCTGGAAAGGCTTGGCAGTTACCCAATACGTTTTGGCTCTGAAAGGATTTTACCTTCAACACAGTGCTGCCCGACAGAAGCCGCCATAGTTTGAGCTACCCTTGCATCTCATTGCATTTTTGTATTTTTTCTCCTTTGGTGGTGTATCAGGGATTGGGTACACAACAAAACAGGCTGAACAACCATGAATGGGAGAGAAACTAACAAAAGCAAAACTAACATTCCACATGTCTAACCTTCTGTTAGAGTACATGCGGGAGGCGTCGTCACAGATGGTAGGTTAGCGGATCAAGATCCTTCATGGTTCATGTTTATATGGGTGCAAAGTTTCGATCACATAAACAGGTGTCCGTTTCTGTGCTTGATTGTAGTTAAGGTAGCCAACCGGTAGCCAAGGTATTGGGCGGGACGTCACATTTTTTGGGTATTTTTCATTTGTCCAGTCAGAGACATATCTAGCTCCTCATTCCAATGTTGGGTGAAAATAGTTCCAATATTGAAATGGGCATCAAATTAAACTACAGCAGATGGTGCAGTCAGTGGACACAGCCTAAATATTCAGCTGCAGGTGTATACAGGTGACCTTGGAAATAGCAGAAAGAGCAGATCTGCCTGCTACATATAGAAGGCGAGCTTTTCTGCCTCATTCCGGCCTTTGTGAATGATTCGCTCTTTTCTTCTGTGATGAAGCATTGCAGAGGGCTCTTAAGGTTTCTTAATGAATAATTGAGCATGTATCACTAACCTCACTCACATCAGATGATCTGCTACGCTGTAAGCAGCTGCACTCCATCTGATAGCTTGTCATAATAGAGTTGCTTCTGAAGATTCTTGCATATTGGACACATTTGTCTGTTGTTTTACTTCAACCACTCACATCGAAAACAACCCATGACAAGACATTGCATCTCATGCTGCAATGCCATTTGTAGCTTCTCAACTACTCCAAACAAACAGAAACATCAGTGTCTGTGGCATAAGTGCCACAATAATTAGAATGTATATTAGAAAGCAGCATTAGAAATTAGAAAGCAGAATATACAGTAGATGTCTCTTTCAGTGACCAAGTGAAGTGGTAAGGGTCTTGTCAGTGTCGGTGAGCGATTACGCCACAAGCAGCCTTTCACCCCCCAAGATGTGCTTTACACTCAGTTTTGTCTTTAGCACCTGTCCTTGTACAAGTGGCTTTCATACACACAGGTAAGTAAGTAAAGACAGAGGAGTAGCATTCTAAAAGAAAATGAATTTATTAATTGACTCCATCCCCTGACTCTTCTACCCTATTGAATGTCCCACAAACTATATACAGTATATATACTGTATATATATATATAACTATATATATCGACCTCAGCAATCATTTTTGGAATCAGTTACTCAATAATTTATCCCTTAATACTTTTTGTTACACCATTCTTACCTATTACTTATCCAGTACTTCATGGGCTGTAAATTAAAGGAATATACCAGAGTAAGTTTAAGCATAGCCCTGCTGCACAAGCCTTCTAACAGCAATATATTTCGCATGAAATGAGAGAATTTCGAACAGCATAGACCTGACGCGGACGCGAAACACTTTACATTGAGTCAATGTAACCTCAGATCTTACTTTCGGTTTCTAATAGTCAGGTCCCACTGATTCAGTGTGCCTGTTCGCTTCTGCTTTCGCGTTCGGTCTGTGCTGTACCAAATGATTTTGTTCCACTCGCTAACTAGCACATTTAGCAAGCTCTTTTAACAGGGCTATGCTTGAATTGACTCCGGTATTTTCCTTTAAAGTGTTACCATGTATGTTAACTTTAAAGACATTTTTCTCAGTTTCACTGTCTATGTGGTTACTGCACTTTGTTTTTGTAGGGCAGTATGGGGGTCTACTACAGCTAGGGTTGCCAACTTTCTCACACCCAAATGAGGGACACTTTGTTCCAGGTGCGGACAAGTACTGCAGGCCCTTTACGCGCACGTCATCGCCCCAAAATAGTTACCAAATCACCTATGGGTGAGGGCCTCAGATGTAGACCACTGCAAGTTCATAAAGCTATTAAAAATGAATTACCCAAAGGTGAGACTTGCATTTTGTTTAATCTGTCCCTTAATCTGTCCCCTAATCTGTGGGCCAGTTGAAACAGGCATGCGGTACAAACGAAGTTCGTTTAAATCCCATAGACGGTAGACCTCAAATATAAATGGCAAATTAGCCCATTTAGATCACCATTCCTATTAAGACACGGCCCCCCAAACCTGGCTAGCAAGAGAGAGAAGAAGCGCCGTAAACACAAAAAAACCCAGCCAGGGTAGCCACGTAGGCAACACTGCCCTCTAGTGCTCATTTTGCATAGGTGAATGGGGCTCCACCACCCCACTGCAAATAAAAACACTGATTCCGCCACGTGGAATGAGATATTGGTCATACATAGACCATTACATTTCACTGCAGTATATTAAAATGAAAAGTAATTTGTAAATTAAGTAACTTTAGCCTATTTCAATTTGCTTTTTTACTCTTACATGAGGAAGTTACTTAAAATTGCCCCACCACACAAAACTGCTTTAACATGTATGCTAGAATAATGCAAGCAATATCCTTTCTCTGTTTCCTCTGTAATATAACAACATTTATCATTCTTTGTCCCTTGCAGCTCTAACATTTGTGATCTGAGGTCATATTCAGTCAATGCAACATTAACATGCTACAGCAGCGAATCAGAGCACAGCTCTGCAGGTTAAGGTCTCCCTGGACTGCCATGGAAAGATCACTGCTTGTCACCTACCACCATTAAATTATTCATTCATTTGTTTAGAATTTCTTTTTTGGCATTTTCGCTTAGCATACCGATGTTACGGAGCATGGTTGTAGCAGAGCCACAAAATTAGAATAAAAATAGACAGTACTATGAGGTTTCTGCAAACAATATAACAAATCAGGAAACATCAATGCACACATCAGGAAATTGGTCTTCCTAAGAAAGAAATTGACTTTGTGCCTTAGCCTTTATTGTTGTATGGTGCCCTAGGAATAAAGTGTCTGTCAAGTAGGCCTACAATAGAAATAAACAGTAAATGGAATGACAGTATTTGAACAGAAACATTTACGAAAGGATTTTATTATATCCTACTACAGCACATATACATGTGTGAAGGCAACAACAAAAGCAAACACATGCATGGTGAGCAGGCATGGACTGGCCATAGGGCATACAGGGCAATGCCCGGTGGGCAGACGGTCATTTTTGGGCCGGAGCTGTCATTTACTCTTTTTCATGAAGGAAATTACATGTAAATCTCTCATATTCATGCAATATGTCCAACTTACAGTGTTACTTTAGCTAGCCACAATGTTGTTATTATTAAATAAAATGATGATGGGCCACCATGGCTGAAAATGCCCGGGCCATTTTTTGTTCCCAGTCCGGCCCTGATGGTGAGTCATACTCAGATACTTTCATCGACTGAGTCCACAGTATAGATGAAAATTGCTGAACAACTGTAACTCGTTACTCTTAATCATAAAATAAAGCCTTTCTGTATAATACTGTATATGAAGTAATATTAAGTATAGTGCATGTTTGTGGTGGCAATGTAGTCTTGACACAAAGAGCGTAATCTAACACATGGAGTTCATTATCCTGCTTTCCAGGCCTGTGTTATGTGGTTTTGCTAATAATATGTACATGTTTTGATACCTACAGTAACAGACACATTTGGAGAATTACTTCATCCCTAAATGGGAGCAGATACTGTAACTTACAATATATCAGGTCAGGACTGGTATAAACAACTTGAGATGCTAACAACTTTATAGTGCCCAAAAGAATTTGTGGCACACCACGAGAAAAGAGGGCACAAGTCGGAAAGCCTCGATTCGAGAAAATCACAATTTAAAGTTGTTTTTTTTTTTTCAAAATTGGGTTTTTTTTGTTTGTTTTTTTGCAGAATGTCCAAGTTGAAGTACTAAAAATCAATTCCATGTTTCAGATAACAACATGCGTGACAAAACATGTTTTTGGTTGTATCATGTCCTCTCTATCTCAATCTATATTTTTCTAATAGATTCTTCCATATCTTTCCAGGTGATGGTTGTTAACCCCAGTTTCATGCAGTATGTCCATGAGGTCTGGTTAAAGAACAATGGCCACCAACGCTCAACTGGTTTCTTGGCTGATATTATTGCTCTTCATATCTGCGACCAGGTGAGACCATTTCACAGTATGTGCTGCTGAGGAGGGTAAAGGAAAAACAAGTCCCTTTATTCAGCTGCCATATTGAAGACGCCATCAGGCAGCTATGGACAAGACTTGGGGTGGGCGAAATGGCCAAAATTTCATATTGCTGTTTAATTCGAATATATTGCAATATATTGCATTTTTAGTATCGCCATTCCGACAGCTAGCCTGGCACATCCCTAATTTGGATCATTGCCTTTTTTTGTTTCTTTGTTCTTGTAGAGGGCTTAAAAGATTATTTAATGATTTTCTAACTCTCAACAAGTTTAGAGAAAGTGGTAACCATACAGTATCCAACTACTGAGTCTCTGCTCTAGTCCATTGGAAAGAAAATTCAAAAATAGCCCTGTTGCACAAGGCTACAGATACACAATATAGTGAGTGGAATGAAACAACATAGAGCAAAACGCGAAGGCAAAAGCAAACAAGCAATTTACATTGAGTCAGTGTTTCTCAAACTGTGGGGCGGGCCCCACTAGTTGAGCGTAGACACGACAGGTGGGGCGCGAGACATCTCTTTACGATCGACCAATGGTCGCACCATGCCACGCGAATTCACAGCTTTTTGTCAGATATGCGCATATGACATAGCCTGGCGAATGCCAAACTAAAATCACAAGTGATATTTAGTCTGGGGACCTACCTATTGCATTTCTCGTAGCGGAAGCATCGTTTACTATTGTCCATAGCCATTTATTGGGCGCTAGGAATGTCTATCATAGCGTCTGTACATACCTCGGAGCCAATACCAGAGCCACCACGTGACGTAAAATGCGATTGAGGGACGTACAAATCCCTTTTTGTTCTGCGATTGGATACCGAAAGCAGGCGAGAAAAACGGCCATGGTCTCCATGCTCCTCTGCAGAGTGAAATGAAATAAGCATGCAAAGGAGCATGGGAATTCCCAGGCTACATATGACAGTAAATTGAGATTTACTATGGTGTTATTTGCTAGTTGCTGTGATGAGGGGTTTGAGAGAGATTTTGCTTTGAATTAGTAACATGAAAATTCTAACATTAACAAAAATCCTGTACTCGCAAAGTAGCCTATTCCTCGCGGAGATACATGTAGGCCTATTGTACGCAAACTGAGCCTTCCAGGTGGGGCCTGAACATTTACTGCCTTCCAAAGTGTAATGACAGAAAAATTTTGAGAACCACTGCGTTGAGTCAATGGAACCTACAATCTTTCTTACGGTTTCGAATGTTGTACAAAGTAGGTTCCATTGACTCAGTGTAAAGGGCTTGTGTTCCTGTTTGTCCTATGTTGTTCCAAATTCTTTCATTCCACTCGCAATGTTGTACAGCCAGCAGGCCTTCACACTCTCGCATTTGAAGATAAGTGTTTGGGTTTGGAGCAAACAAGAGTTGGACCTGGGATCACTATTTTGAAAAAAATACCTTCATCCTTCAAAACTGGTGGACATAAAGGCAATTTGGAATATGACATGATCAAAGAACTTGACAAAAGAAACAAAATTGAAATGTTTCAAGGGTGGTGATGGCCTTTTTTTTTTTTTTTTGATTTTTTAGCAGCTATAGTATACTAAATTATTGACAATATAGATTGAATAAGATTTTGCTGATACTATATTTTTTTCACTATTGAGACAGGTTATACACATTTAAGTATAAAATGGCCATGTTTGTTATTTTGATGTTGTTATGTATGCAATGTTATTCTGTAACAAAAAAGTAGCCTAAGGCGGAGAGTGGAAAAGGCCTGAGATTTTGGTCCAAATTTATATTTATTTATAATATCACCTTACAGCTTTTGATGAGCTCTTTCTACTACAAGCTGCATTTGATAAAACTGTCATGATATTCTTGTAGTACATGAAAGTCACTATTTAGGAAAAAACACAAATTCTCTACCTCCATCTAAAGCCTGTAATTGTGTGTGTTTGTGTAAATACAGTGCTCCCTGTAATATTCCACCAATCAGGCTCGGAGGGAGGGATAGCTGCCTGTCGTTCACAGCTCGTGAACAAGACGCTGACAACGTAGGCCTACACTCAGGAGGTCAAGAGCGTTGAGATTTGCAGAGGTGTTGAATATGGCGACTATAAATTTGCAGAAGTTTTGGGTAGGGTGCGCACATCCAAAAACACTTGTTGCAGGTGCCAGACAATAGTGTCAGACAGTTGAAGAAGGTAGGTCTGCACACTGCCAATAAGCTCCAAAATTTATTTTTGGAGCTTATTGGCAGTGTGCAGACCTACCTTCTTCAACTGACTATCAATTTGCATCATTTACTAGCCTAGCCTTGCCTTGGCCATTAAGTTCTATGGAGGGTTGGACTTAGAGGCTGTCTCCAGTTTATATAGACCTCCTTGGGTGCACTATCTACCTACAGTACATAGAGGGAGGAGTTTGAAAGATTGTTTACAGAGATAAAAGATTGAAAGATTGTTTACAGATCCCCTTTACCTGCCATTCCAATTGCATTTCCGCTAGGAGGCGATCATGAGTCAGTGGAAAATTAATGGGCGCCTATGAGAAATAAGGCTAAATGTATATTTTTCACATATTTAGGGACAAAATATCACAGATTGCATTTAGATTTAGCAACTCGGACATGAATTTTCAATCAAAAATGAAATTTATTTATTCATGCTGTATGTCCATTACGTTTCTCATTCTGTGAGCAGTTTTTACCCCTGACTGACTACATGTAGCATTCTGCCACTCTATTCTGGGAATGACTTGCTGTGTCATGTGACAGACACTTTGGAAGGGGTTTTACAAATTAACAAAAAATCTTAAAGATGTTATTAGTTGAGAATGAAGTCCATTTGCCCTGCAACACATGCATGAATGCAGTTATTCATGAAAAAAAATATCTAAAGAAATACAGCATTTAGGGGTGCAGCTGCATTGGACTCCATTACAGTATTTCTTCACATATGCGCATGCGCCCTCTAGTTGCAATACCTCCAGATATAATAGGAGAGTACTTGGTCTCCCCCATTAAAAGTTCTCTGCTGTTTAGAGAATGGGAGAGGGACCAGAAAAGTGTATTGTTTTGATTTTTTATTTTATTTTTTTTCAGCCTGCAACTTATCATATTTGCTCATATGCCAACTCAATGTGAAAGATTCAGCTTTGTGTATGGTGCCCCTCTGTCCTCAGTAGTTTTACACTCTGTCTTTACACAAAGAATCTACAGTCAGAGCAAACAGAGGACATGTAGGCGTAAAATGTTGTTAAGTTATTACCAGGAGGATTGATCGTATGAAGAAATATATTTTATATGGAAATGTTTGAGAGGAGGAAGTACGAATTGTGCCTTCTGGTGACTGTATTAACATTATAGTCAAAGTCAAAAAGTCAAAGCGAACTTTATTGTCAATCAAGCTCTACAACAGTACATTACAAGCAGACTGAAATTGTGTTTATACCATTTATACAGGGCTCTAAATTACCAACCGTGAACTGGCAAAAATCTTTTTGGTGAGTAAACATATACCAGCCAATTTGACTGAATAAATCTTTTCAGTTGGCAATTTATCTTGTATCTGATATTAAACTGGGCTGGAGCACAATCCACCCCCTGTACCTCCTATCTAAGATCACACACACCTTCGGGATAACCCATCAGAAAAGATTGACATATTTTAAATGAAAGAAGAAGAAGGTCCGTGCACTGTTGCTGCTCCACGTTTATTGATCTTCGTCAGGTAAAGGTCATACACCTATATCTGATGAAAACCAGATTGGTCGAAACGTTGTTGATTAGTCCGCCACCTGTTTTACCTGGATGTGCGCGCACTCCAAACACTACATATTTTAAATGACACATTTTATATGACACAGACAGGAGAGGGAGACACAGAGACACTCACATGCACACACATGCCCTTTCTCCCTCCCTCACTCTCACACTCACACACAGACACACAACAGAAAACACAGGGGAACATAGGGGAAAATACACAATAAGGCAGACTGTATGCAATAAGGCAGACAATCTTGGCGCCACACTATTTATTTACACTACTGCTCTGTTTCACTCTTCAGTGACTCCCACAAGAGACCAGTAAATGATAGGGAGCTGAACCATGAAGAGCCGCTTGGAAGCTTTAGCGTTAGTTCTTCCAGGGAGACTCAGACGTTTCGGCGTTCATTGCACAACCAATCATATTCCCTCTCCTGTTTTATAGTCCAGCCCTTCCTACCGGCTCCTGCTGCTCTAGACGCCGGTTTTCTGAAATCCCCACCTCCTTCCCCACCACCGCCAGTTGGGTCCCTGTCCTTCCGTCCAGGGGTAGTCTCCGTCCCTGCCATCTTACGAATCGACAGGATCTGCTGAGCCAAGCTTCTCATTCACCCGGACCTTGAACGGGGCCTATACGCCAAAGGCTTTATAATTTCAATAATTGTTGCATTCTGTTAACTCATTAAATATTTGTTTTATTCATTCACTCATTCCTCTGAGTCTTTCTGGAAGAACCATGGGGTTGTCTGATCATGAGGTCCAGCTGGTTCACACGCTGATTGCACTTATCCCCCTTTACGCAGTGGAGAGGCTCATTCTGTAACGTTGAGGTCTATGGCAGAATCACAGAATTTCACAGCTTTCAAAAGCCTTACTTTTTTGGACATGGTGTCATGATCTCCAAAGCTTCTTGTCCATTTCAGGTAAATGACTCAATGTAGAAAATAAACTTTTATTGAGGAGTGCACCAAGTCTGTTAATGTGCTGAGCTTCCTTTCAATCAAGTCAAAATCAGGGGGAAAGCCTATTATGTAAATAAGCCTAGTCATATTTTTTTCACACAACAAGGAGTGCGCTTCCCATCTTTATCCCTGAAGCTGGAACCAGCACCACCCATTCACCCTGGAGAATTTCACCCTTCACATAGGCTACCCTCAGAGAACTTAAATGCCACCACTGAAACTATCCTGCGCTGCTCTCCAATCAAATATGTGATAAACCTGATTATATGAAAAGTAGGGTGAAGAAAATTACAGTGCCAAGTGCAACTCAGGAGCAGTTGTGTCAACTAATGGATGTCGACAATGTAGATGATGTAGAGGATGGGTGTCAAACATAGGGCCCGGGGGCTTTACATAATTTCATGCGGTCCATCTAAAAAGCTTGAAAAGAATTGTAGGTGTATGGTGCCTGTTTAAAAACAGTTCTAGCGATGCACTTTCAGCAACACAATCCAGGCAACTACCTGTCTTAATTTGGCAGGTCGGCCCTCTGAGAAAAATCCCATTGCTCATGGCCCTCAACAAAAATGAGTTTGACACCCCTGATATAGAGGTAGGTCAACCTCCATGTAGCCAATGTAAAGATTTTGACAATTTAATAGTTACTAATTGATATATGTATGTGAGTTTTCTTCAGGAAAAGAGAAAATTTAAATGTTAACCTTTGTGCCAGACAGTTGGAGTAGAAAGGAGGTCCAGGACACATTTGGTGTTAGCAAGTACATGCTTACAGTATAAGCAAGGACACTGAGAAGGGTGAAGAGTATTTTAGCTGAGCCAGACAGTAAATGTGGGTATGGCACAGGGATAGCATGCAGCCCGCCTCCTCTCTCATTGCAAACCCATATCAACTTTTTTTGTGTCCGTCATTGTAATTTTACTGTTAGCCACTAGAGGGCACATTGAACGGTATTATGAGCTGCAGTCTGTCTGATCTGTTTTTTGTTTTTTCTTCAAGCAGAGCGCAATAAATTCTAAGCTTCAGCTATGCTATGCTCTGATGCTTTTAGTAAAATTAAAAGATTCAGGCTGTGAGACCTATAGGCTAAATAGACATAGTCCTGCAATCAGCAAATTAGGGCTACCATTCAATAACATAGCTAAAACATATTTGTTTTGTTTGTTTGTTTGTTTCAAATGATATAGCCATAAGAATTTATTAAGTTTAAATGTTTTTTTTTGTTTTTTAAAACTTATTATTAGCCTATGTCTTAGTTATAATGAAGGTGTTAATTTAATTAATCTAATGGTGATATCCGATTGGGTTCAGGCTATTAGTAGGCTATCTGATTCGTTGAAATGTGCCGTCATGTGGCCCTCTGATGGTGACGACAACAAATTGTGGCCTTCTTCATCATGAAGTTGCCCATCCCTGGTATATAATAACAGCAGAGACAAAAGCCTAAGTTCAGAATTTGCCCTGGAAAGAAAGACCACTGTGTACTGTATGTGTCAGTTAAAAGAGACCAGGGCACAGTAGAGAAACAGAGACGACTACAGCTTATGAATCTGAATGTACAAATTGTACTTTGTATGATCACTAAATAGGTTTGTGAACTTCGACCAAGATGTTTGTGAACTTTGACCAAGACCAAAATGGTAAGCTGTTAATACCTGCATTGTTTGGTTCAGGATATCACTTATCACAATGTACTGGCCAAACTTGTTTGTGCATGAGTTTGACAGATGTTCTGATAAGGAGGAACTCAGTAAGTATTGTATTTAAGAGAGCTTCTTGACAGTGATGATTTTGAACACCTGAATATCCTGCTTTTGGATTTTGTGGATCTTGTATGTGATACATTCAGCAAACTTGCTCCACACCATTATTCTGACAAAAGTCAGTCTGCAACTTTGAATGCACTAGAAGATAGATTTAAAGGGTCCATATTATTAAAAATCACTTTTTATGGCTTTTGAATGCGTTTATTGGGTCTGTACTGCCTCTACACACACTTTAAGTTTGAGTTAAGAAGACTCAATTGTTAAAATAGAAAATGTACACTGTTATAATAATAATGAATAATTTCAAAACTAAAGAGACAAGTTGGCAGCCACTCTGCAGCTGAGAACAATGAAAATAATAAATTGACTAATTAGGGCGAGTCTGTCATAGGCTACAGGGGAAATCCTCAATGTGTTGGCTGCAGGTGTCTTGTTACCTGGTGCACACCCCATGAGAAACAGCCTGTCATTAGAGCATAAAAAAAAGTTAGCTTTAAAAAGCATAATAAGGAAAGAGGAAACCCTGATACAGATCTTAAATGCATTAAGGTGTGTCATATCTGACACTCCACTCTTTGCAACCAGCCATGGCAAGAGCTTCTATGATGGTGAGGGTGGTACTGTGTAATAGGCCTCAATTGAAAATCAGATCACCACTCCACAGGACATGTACAGCTGTGGCGAATTCAACGAGCGTAATGTTTTGTAACGTAACGTAACAGTTCCCATTCATCCCTATGGGTGACGTAGTAAACTTTTTTTTGTAACGTTATGTTGTCTTGAAAACGCCACTGGGCAAAAGACCTCAAACAGGACATTGAGTTTGTTTGTGTGACATGAGAACTTATAATACATGACAATGCCACCAAATTAGATCAGAATCTTATAAGACAATAGCTGGCCACATATCTTAATATCATGTGTTGCTATCAGGCTTTAGATGAGGAGGGTTTCTTTTGGTGATATCCACTCTGTTGTAAAACTAGACCAGAGGTGCTCACAAGTCATTTTTTGCAAGTTCCAAGTCAAGTCTTGAGTCTCAGAGCTCAAGTCCGAATCAAGTCTCAAGTCTTTAAAGGCCAGGACCAAGTCAAGTCAAGTCTTAAAGAGGTCTGGCACGCCCTCCAAGTGATGTAACACCTTCAGCGTTGCTGTCGACGGGTCAACCATGCGCTTTGAGAAACGTTTGTTGTCTTGGTCAGACTAAACTGGTTTATATGGACTTGTATGGTTCTTCATTGTATTATTGACAGGTTATTCAATGAGTGATAGGGATATGTTTTTATAACCTGCTGCTGATAGCATTTATGTTATTTTAATGAGTTCAGCTATTTCTGTAAAGTGTTGAATTTCACTACTACAATAATGCCTTCTCATCACAGGTTTAAGGCTAGTAAATGAGCCTAAATACTGTAAATACAATATCTTTCATCTAAACAAATCTATTCTAGTGTTCTGTGTGTGATCTTGCATACATTGATCTTCAATATACAGACTGCAAAAATGTTAAGATAATAAGTTTTTATCTACTGACTTGTTCAGTTTATTGTCCAACACAAGTGGGTTACTTACTTTTGTCTTTGCTTTGCCCTGATGAAGACCACATTGGTCGAAACATGTTGGCATTTTAAATATGAGTAGCCACATTTAATAAAGGCTTTTTAACTTTTTTCCATCCTTCACAATACTCCTGAGTGCCTGGGACTTATTTCTTTTTGTAGTACAAGAAATAACTCGATAATTAATATTATCATAATATTATTTTGCTCTAAACAATCTGGTATATGATGACATGCTCCAACACATTCAAATACATATTGCAAAAAAAATAATATTTTCATAGTACAGTATATTTTCCTGATATGAGCAACATGTCAAATTTTGGGTTTGCTACCATTGTCAGGCCTATTTTGAAGGCAGATACAGAAAATCGAACTCAGTGTTCCAACTGCAAGTTAGCCAGCAATTAGCAGTTTTAAAGCAAGCAATCAGGAAGATTTTAATTAATGTCCAAATGTTAATATTGTTATTTGCTACATTAATTTTAATATCATTATTTGATATTATCATTATTAAGAATAAATAACATGAAGGAAGCTCAAAAAACAACATATTTGCGAAATATCATCTTGAGATGAGTAAGAATACATTGTGGAATTATGAATATGATTCCCAGGTGGTGGCCTGACAAATTATACATTGGTCAGTGTTGAGATTTTGGGTTACCGCATTTTATGCCAAGTTCTTTTTCAGAACAGGGCAAAACTAATCATGCGATGTGGTTCAGCACAAAGTTTTTTGCTAGTTTCAATGTCCTGATCAGTTATCTGACCAGGACCAACTTGTTTTGTGGTCATAACGCATTACAAAAATGCTGTTTTATCTGCGCATCATGTTTTGGGTTATGGAAGGCTGCATAAGATGCGTGCTCACAGGGCTCAAATATCATTTGCTGTAGTCTCTAAGAGTGACATGTCATGTCATGTCATGTCATGCCATTTAGTTTATGTAATGTCTGTATCCCAGACAGTGTCACATTACAAAATCTTAACTATATTAAAAGACAAGTCATGATCATTAAGTGTCATTACAGGAATTATTTGAACTGAATAAAAGTACTTTTGTTTCAAGTAGCAGAACAGAAATGTCAGTAAGAGAGCATGACAACATGAGAACAGCATCAGGAAATTTGCAAACTCTGTCTATCAAATGCCGTCTGTACCAAATGTCGTCATTCTTATCAAAAGATCTGGTACCTGAAAGAACAGGGATATTCTACTTCTCCATACTGTCCCTTATGTTGTTGTAACATACTTTACCTCAAACTTGACTACATGTCTAAAACAATTTGTTAATTTGCTGAGCTGTTGATGTCTTATACTTTACAGGTAGTGTGTTTTTTTCCAGTCCATTTCGTAGTCTGATTGACAATAAAGTTCACTTTTTATATAGGAAGAAAGTTTTTAAAACAATAATATTTGCGTGTTGTTTTTACATTCCGTGCCCATGGGTGAAATAGGGGAAGAGCATGATTTCTCAATGGTTATACAATATGCTTGCAGTGCTTTAAATGTTAGGCCTGTACATTAACCGCTAAAATAATAGGCCTTCCAGTGATATCCAAGGTGCACTTCATGCACTTACCTTGCTTTGGGATTCTGCATGTTAATATTACATGAGTACAAATGACAAGACTGTGCAGAGGATGAAAGGGGAAGCAGCAGATAGACTTTTTAGAATGCTGCCAATGACCTTTGTATAGCCTATTGATGATTAATGGTGCTATTACAGATGACAAATAGCCTACTACCAAAGATCATGGAATACTGAGCAAGATAAGGCATCATAATACATTTCAATGGGAGCAAACTGGAATACTTCCTGTCTGCATAGATGATTTCGACTTCACGTAACAATCAGGCAACGGCCGGACACGCCCACTTTCAGGGGTAAACCTGACCGGATTGATAACGTTATTCTCAATGCAAAAAGGACTGTACTTCAGCAGAGTCATGGCTTTATAAGTTTGGATGTGTCAGTTTACAAGAATAAAACCCACAAGATCGTTTTATGTAAGTGTTTTCTTTATGTTAGAGGATTACAAACTACACGTTATTGTTTAAATGTCGCATATTTTTCCGTTAACCAAAGGAAGCACAGAACTTCTTCACAGCTTAGAGCTGTTGTCTATGGACGTTAGCGGCTATATAGCAAGCTAACCGTCAAAACGGCACTTCTGTAGGCTTCTGAACACATCTAAATGTATTAATATGGCAACATTCATACTCTAGCATGTTCATACGATCTTGCTGTCAACAAGTAAGACCAACCAGTAAGCTGTGTTACTCTAATATAATCAATTTGCCCATTAGCAAGCTAACCGGAGCTAACACTAACGTTAGCAAATACGGGAGTTAGCCAGCAACATCAGGACACTGCAGACGAATTTGACTGTGAATAAATATATTCTGACCACTAATCATTTGGGTCAAAGTATGTCTTAAAAACCGCTATATCCATCATGTTGTTTGATGGCCTGAGAAATTATAAGAGGGTGTTAAGTGTACTTGCTACTCCTCATCTCCATTCATTTGAATGGTCTTCCGATCTTTCGTTTACCCCCCAAACGGGACGTCACACATGTCATAATGGCAAAGTTCCCGGATGTTTGAAATCATCTATAAATGCATTACATCACAATAAGAAAGATTCTTTAAAGTTCTATCAGCCAATGAGAGCTCAACTTTGTCTGCATAAAGGGGGATTTTCCCCCTCCCCCTTGCAAAAATAGAACCAGGAACTTAACAAACGTTGAGACCTCTCGCTCCACTTCAACCCTCTCTGCTACTACTGTACATTATGCAATTTATGCCTTCCATCTCATCACCAGCATTCGTTTGGCTGCAGTTAGCCCTGTCAACCATGTGTCAGTGCTAACCATGAAATGCAAGTTAAAACTAAATAAAAAATAATAATGCCACCCCCATTTGGCGCCCTATGCCATTACCTTGATCTTTTAAGCCAAGAGCCGGCTCTATCTAGCTTACTTGTTACTTATTTAGGCTAGGCTACTTCGGGGTTGAAAAAGAATTCCTATCCCTCTGTAATAACCTCATCCCTCGGTCTTGAACCTGCCTTCTCCCTGCACGCACCTGCTGCTGTAGCCTAGTCAAAGTTGTAACTAATATGCAATGTTGGGGAGTAACGGAATACATGTATTCGGACTACTGTATTCAGAATACAAATTATGAGTAACTGTATTCAGTTACAGTTACAGCTAAAATGGGTGGTATTTAAAATACAGTTACTTTGTAAAAATCAAGGGATTACTCAGCGCTATTTTACCGTTTCTCGTGTTTAGCTATCCCCTCTCTAATTTGGGTAATTCCACGCATTGTTGGAAAATAAGCCAAACAAAGCGCAAGAAGAGCTATTAAACATCCTGCTAACGATGACATCAGTAACACAACTGCGCCTAGCAAATGAAATTTACCCCACTTAGTGGCAAGACAGATAGGCTATGCCTGTTACACATAATCATACTATACTGTATAAGCAAGTAGGCCTAGGACAAAATAATAAAACTGGCACAATCAGAAATAAAATTAGCTAAATAACATTTACGCATTCTGTTCATTGAAAACGCGTGTTTATAGAAATCTCCACTTGGCCTGGAGTTTTTGAAAGTTGCCCATTTCAGTGGCTGAACCTCCAAATGCATGATTGAGTGCTGCAGCTGCATAAAGTTCTTTCAATCTCTCACCTGCAATTTGACTCAGCGTCACAAAAATCGTAAAGGCAATGTTACACGTTTGAGAAACAGCTTTTTGGTTTTGCTAGGTCCTGTTAATGCAGAAGGACACACACTTTAAGCTCATCTAATTAATACAAAAAAACGTTTTATGTTTCCTGATCACAAAATCTGAGGCTTGTGGCCCAGACCACACTGCCCATGTTGTCGTCCTTGCTTACGTTAACAAACCCTAATATCTCATCTACTGCAAACGTATGTATTGGAGACTGGGGCTCAACAGCCAATTTGTTGATAAAAACAAACAAGAATTTGCAGGATGTGATTGCTACATTCATGTAGTTGTAAAAAGGCATAACGTTAAAAGTAATCCAAAGTATTCAGAATACGTTACTCATATTGAGTAACGTAACGGAATACGTTACAAAATACATTTTGGGGCATGCATTCTGTAATCTGTAACGGAATACATTTTAAAAGTAACCCTCCCAACACTGCTAATATGTAAATTTGCCATATATTACTGCATCCTGTTATTGGGCCTTTTTTCCCTCAGCTCCTCTGCGCCCTCTTGCGCGTTAATTATCCACTTCTTTCAGCTCTCCAACACCAGTCAGATCATATGTCAAATTCTGATAATGTCGGTCAACCGGGACGGGCAGAGGAGGGATGACAGATTTTATTGGACTAGCCCAATGCCCTTTAAATAAATAAATAAACCGGCCGCGTTTCGTGAAAAAAATATTTATAATTACAATTTTAAAACTTATTTTTTTTTTTTTTTGAGAAAAAAGACGATTTCATGAATCAAATCCATAAAGTAGATTATCCAATTCGAAACATTTGCGCAGTTACCTTCGTTTTTTCTAGCTGCCTCTGTTCTCTTGGCGATTAATCTTCTAATTCCTACTGGAGGCGAGGCTCAAACCAAACCAGTTTAAACACACACACACACAATAGTGTAGGCTGGTCACTAGTGTAAGGCATGGATGTGCTTCATATCAGCAGCTCGTCGGTAGGCTAAATTATGCGGATTTGAAGTGGAAATTAAATAGGTAAGACCCTGAGTGCTGCTTCGTCCTCTTTTTAACACACTGGCCAGGTCATTTGAGATGACATGTTTAAATATATATATACGGAAACAACAATGTGAAAAGTGCGGAATGTAGCTTAGTGTAACTAAAGCTGATAAACAAATAACCATAAAATGTGGCCCTTCTGTTAAATGGATTTTCATATATAAAACTAAATTCAAAACAAACTGTGTAACTTTATCCTTACATTTGAATTTCTGGTTGTTTTCTTACAATCGTGAGGCAAAACCGCATAAAAAGAGAGTTTCCATTGCAACTAGATGGAGGGCTGTGTGATTTAGGCTACCTTAAATTCGCAAGCAGTTCTGTAGAAAATACAATTTTTTACGTCAGTAGAACTTAATAGTCTTTCTGATAAGGCTATAGGGCCCTACTTGTATTTAATCTCCCTGCTTACTTTTGGAAAGTTAATGTTAACCGAGTCAGTCCAAAAAAACTTCCACATCTCTTTTTGCGCGCAGGTGCGTTGGAGATTACCAACGGCATTAAGACCATAGAAGGAGCCCCGTAGGTTACTCTGGCCATTAGGCTAGGCAAGAAATATTTTATTCAACGTTTCGGTGGACCTTCATCTGGTAGGCCAAATTTCTAAGGCAAATAACAGGCCATATTCAAGAGTCTTTTTGTGTTTAGAGGTAAACACTGGACTGTTGATCAGTTTTAAAACATTTGTTTTTTAATCTTACTTTTTGCAGACACAAAACGAAAATGTGCTGGCGTGCACCTAGAAAAGCGGAGATTGTAATTGTTCTAAGCTTCATTATTTGCGCTCTTTTCTACTGGCAAAGCAACTACACCCACTTCAAAAGATCATCCTGTGCCTGCAACCATTGTTTAATGGACAACGTGGATCCCTGGTTTTTCCAACGCTTCCAAGCATCATTACACCCTCTGATGTCCAAAAACAGTAGCGTTCTCAGCGAAAGGACATCTAAATGGTGGATGGTGAGACACCTGACCAACTGTTCTTATGACTTTCACTTTTTAATACATTAGAGCAGGGGTTCTCAAAGTTTTGATCGGTGAGGGCCAATTTAGGGACCCAGCGTTGAACTGAGTGCAAATCTAATTTGTAATGATTTTAATGACCAGGCTACATTTCTTCATTTTACAGCTTTACAGCTTTAACCGTTTACAGATATTATCAGGTGTTATTGCAGCAGCCAGAAATGTTTCCGCCTGCCTTTGGCCCCCATTGTGCACTTTGGATTAGAGCCACACAACACTACTAAAACTTTCTGTTATAAAACTCAATAGGCCATACAGGAGCGGTCCTACCCTCTTTGGTGCCCTGGGCGAACACCTTATCTGCCCCCCCCCCCCCCCATTTTATTATATATATAAAATATAATAAAAATGACGCAGTACACCTCATCATATTATCATGGCCTATAAAGCAAGAGGATAAAAATAACAAAACAAAGTTATATAGCCATTGCTGGTAATTTCCATTTTTCTTTTCTTTTTTCTATTTTTTGCAAAACTCTTATGGTACTTATGGTAGCTAGTTACTCTATTATATGCATGTCTGGCTTCTACAGCAAAGGAGAAGATCTGAACCCCAAACCCCTCCCCTTTCTTGTGTGTGAGACTGCACTGAAAGCAGGGTGTTCATTTTCTGCAAATGGGTGATAGAAAACTCTTCTGTTCAAATTATAAGTCTATATCATAATGTGTAGTAATGTGTTTTGGTTTAGTTTTATTTTTTGAGCTCTTGGTTATTAGATGGAACTCCAGCAGCCAAGTTTAACACCAGATAAAGATGGGGGATAAAATGGGGGCGATCTTTTCACTGAAATTGAACGCCCTCATTCTCAAGCAAGTACTTTACAAGTAGCCTGACATAGCCCAACCATAATACTGCTGTTCATCCGTATTCATGGTCTGGAGGTTCTTTAACCTGATGCGATTATACTGCGGGGGGGAGGGCATTCACTTCTGGTTTGAAACGATTGGACTGCTCGTCTAATCAGCTTCGCTTATTGGCCGGTAGACTCTTACCGATGTAAACACGCCCAAGAGGACCGTGCCCAGACCATGATACGTATGAACATTCGTATTATGGGCGGGCTATGTCAGGCTACTTTACAAGTGGCACCAATGCATGCCTCTGGATGTCTACTTTAATTTGATACCAAATACTTCTATTGTAGGCGCAAGATACCAGTATCAAAGCTTCCGAAAGACAATGAAGCAAAACCGAATCACCCGCGATTGTAATTTTCGGCGCTCGCGTGCGCAATTATAATTAAAAAAAAACTTCGGAGTGCCCGTTTTGCCGCTCTCCCGACGATGCTGCTCTGGGCGACCGCCCATATCACCCATGCCAGAAACCGCTCCTGAGGCCATATTTGATGTTTGATGGCAATGCAGTTAGCATGAGCAATGTCATGCTCTAACTGACTTTTCTTTTATTTTGTGGTGGTTTACCCTCCACCCAGAACTACAGTGCATAGGCCTATCCTGGATGGCCATTGGGAATTAAGTATAACTTGCTTATCCACCACTCATAATTGGGAGATTGTACCAAAACAGGGGTGTCCACATTTTTTCCAACCTGGGCCAAAAAACTTAAGCCTAGGCTACAGGGCTTGTATGGAAAGAAACAATAGCCTGTTATTTTGTGTGTGACAGTTTCTGCACAACCATTGTCAACTTCCATTAGTAGTACTAGTTCATTGCCTGTGTAGCAAAGGCTTTTTTTCTCCACCAAAAGCACACGAGAGGGGGAGTGACATAATTAGAGTGGCAGGAGTCTACTGAGCTTCATTTAACAATATCTAATCTTTGTCTAAACAACATCAAAGTTGGCACTGCACTTACTCGTGTCATTAGCAAGCTGCATACCAAATTAGAGGTCAGTCGGACGAACGGTTGCAAAGTTATGCGTGGAACACACAGGCAGATAGACACACACACACAAACAGACACACAGACAGACGTTCCTTGCATTAATAGATAGATATTCATAGGCCTATAGCCTACCTTTTTTATTTTTGTAATATTTCCTCATTTAACATTTTGATTATATAAACTGTGGGGCTTAGTGATGACATGGTGTGAGATTGTACGTTATGTACGTAACTATGGATCTATGAGCCTGAACGATGACCGTCACCATCTCTTGTCACTCGGAACGAGTGGAGCGTTCCAGGCAAGAGGAAGTGGCTGACTTACAATGGGGCTAATATAGGAAGTGAGCCACCTGCGTGACATTGTGGTCATTAGGTCTCCAAGGCAGGTACTATGAATGGCATCATTCAGAGAGGGTGACAACTGTGTGACTTTCTAAGTGAGGTCGAAATAGATTCAGTATTTTCATCAATGTGGATGTAACGGAGGCCAGCTAGCTCGGCTAGCTTGGCAGCAGTATGTGTAAATCCTCATCACCCAATTCCATGGGCGCTTCTAACAGCTGAGTTAGAAGCTCTGGCTTTTTTGGCTCAGTTGGTTAGAGCATCCCACTCCCACGTCAGGCGTTTGTAGCTTGCGGGGTGGCGAGTTCAGCACCCATGTGCGGTGCGGTCCGCCACTGGCTACATGGACACAACATTCAGTTGAGAACAAATGGTGTTGGCTTAAAAATTCTTTCCTCATTTCCTCAGGTTTTACGGATGCACAAGGAGGTTCATTAATGTCTAGGTTTTCTAAATTAGCACTACTCAGGGCAGTCGCAACAGGATAGGCAAACCAGGCAGTTGCCTAGGGCCCCAAGCTGAAGGGGGCCTCGGCCTCCAGATTGGCTGATGATGTAGGCTACCGCTCAGGGGCGTTGTAGTGGGGGAAAAGGGGGATTGAGTTATCGGGGCCCTAAGTGAGGAGAGGGTCCTTAAGGTGGTGAAGGGGGCCCATGGCAACTGTTTGTGTACAGGGCCGCAGAATTTGGTGCTCCGCCCCTGGTACCACTCCATAAGATAGCCACACTGATTTTAGCTAGACTGTAAGGAAAAGTCTGGAACAGAATGATGAATATTGCTTCCAATATCCATCAGACGGCCCACATGTCCTGTTGCCCCCATACCTTGACACAGCCCTGGGCCTACTATTAACAGGACATTAGAATGAATTACATAAACTTAAAGGACACTTCAACACTTCAACAGATCTAGGGTTTTGATTATTTTGTCCGGTGGAAGATCTGAATGAATCGTTATGAATATCTGTCTTATTAACAGGGGTTACAACCTTATGGTGGACAGCCTAATTACAGACAAATTGTGGAGAAGTTGTTCAAGATCATTCCTGACCAGGAGTACTACAGGGATAGAGGTCCTGACAGATGCAGGTTGTGTTCTGTGGTGGGCAACTCTGGGAACTTGAAGAACTCACACTATGGACCTCTGATTGATGCCAGTGATTTTGTCCTCAGGTAAGGGGTAGGGAGTTGAGTCTTATATTACAGAATGCCTTGACAGAATTTGTTTCATGACCTTTAACTTACTCGTTTACACAACTAAACACAATCAATATATTTTAATGCAATATATTTTAACTTGATACAGTTATTAAGAATTATGAGTTGATTAATGGGTAAGATACATGTCTGTCATAGTTGGCAGGTCTGTGTACTTTTTTGTTCATTCATTATCTGATTTTGGAAGTACGTAGTTTACAGACTTTTCAAAAATGTGTTGTCACTTGCTGAATGAAAATGACCTAGTTGCACATTGTACAGATTTAAAAAATCCACACACATGTTATTACTGTTTCTGTCTGACACTCTTTCTGAAATTTGATATTACTTCCAAAAATAGAATAATGAATAACAAAGAACAAGGACCTAGGCACAAATTTGGATACTGGGTTTGAAATCAAAGTAAGTCAATGCTAACCTCACTCACGTCAGATACAGCGCCCCCTTGGGCGCTGGTGCATGCATCTGATGTCGCTTGATAACAAAATTGTTTCAAAAGACCGGACGCCATCAAAAATCTTTGTACTTGGATAAACCACTTGTCCATCATCCTACTTCAACCACTTAAATTGAAACCTACCGATTGCATCCTGTGATCTCACGTGATTTCTAGCTTTTCACCTCCAAACAAACATAAACACTAGAATCTGCGGCCAGGCGCGGAGCCAGAGGGGTGGCAGGGGTAGCACTAGCCTCCCCTGGAACGTGATTGGCCACCCCAGGTGCCCCCCCACCCTTTCCCACCCGCTCCCCGAATTTCATTCGCTACTGATGATTGACAGTTCAGTTAAGCGCACGTCTGTAAGAAGCGCCTTTTTTGAACCAAAGAGCAACAGTCAGAGCTCATGCAGCACTTGAGTCAGCCTGAGAAAATATCACTGTGATGTAGGCCTAATTTTTAAACAACAGGTCTTTAAAGGTAAAAGATAGGCTATCTGTTCCCAATCCTGCTGTGCATCAGGAAGATGCCCTCAGTCATGCAGATATGTGACCATCAACATTTACATGGATAGGCTACATTGTGCCTTTGCAAGATACAGCGTACTGTAATATAAGGTACAGTATATAAGGTGCAAGCTATCAGTGACATTAAATAGCTATTTGAAATCAATCAAGGCATCAATGTTGTCTCAAACTAGCGTGCTAAAATGGCGTGCTTCTTACATCCAAAACCGAAATTTCTGATCGATGAATTGCTTTGCACTATAGTCTATAGAGACTATTCATTACATATCTAGGCAACATCTACATCTATATCTTTTGTAGAGGCTATCAAATAAAAGTAGCCTACATAATCTGAATTTTCACATGGGGTGATTTGCCAGTGGCTTGACAGCAGCACGCAAGTAAATTAATGCTTAACGCAAGTTAATTCCCGTGTGCTATTCTGCATCCAAAACATCAACTTTTTCTCCATTACACTGCTCTCACAGCATTTGTCAAACATGCACAATATGCACATCAAAATAAAGTGCATTTCAAGTGGTTTCAAATGATACTACTAACTAATTGCTGTGGTAAATAGTTCGTTAGAAAATCAACTTTTAAATTAGTTACATTTAACTATTGTGCATATTGCATTACTTCCGTAAAAAAACCTTTTCTCTGATCAACTGCACAGCATTTGTATAATTCTAGGCTGTAGAATATGTGAAGGCACACGGTCTGAACTTGTAGAACCTGCAATGTTACTGGTTGCTAGCCAAATGCTTCACCAGACAATTAAAGAAATGAATGATTAACCTTGAGCCTGCGTTACAACATTCATCAGATCAATAGCTTGACATGCTCCTGTAGCTTATATGAAGCTATTCACTTCAGGGATATGATCTATATGGTTGCATGAGTAAAGACCTATTTTTAAGGTTGTCTACAGAAAGAGAATCTGAAAAATATAAATTAACTGTTCAGGCTGTGAAAATAGGGGAAATATTTCACTAATTCTTTTAAAATTAAAATTGAAATAAATCTTAGTTCTTCTACTACTAGAGGAATAATGGTTGATAAGAGCAGAATACTGAGTAATACTGTCAATGGTGAAAATGAGAGGGGTTTTGAGCAAGTGTGTGTGTGTGTGTGTGTGTGTGCGCGCGCGCGCGCGTACCATATGCTGTCATGTGCACAAAGATGGGAAGACTACTTTTTTTTTTTGTCATATTCATTGGACCCCCTGAAATATCCTTGGCCACCCCCTGGCCACCCCAAGTACAAAAGTCTAGCTCCGCCACTGTCTGCGGCATAATTGCTACAATACTCGATTCAACTAGCATAATATAGATGTCTCTTTCATATATAACTGTTAGATGTGTTTTGTAAGTTTGCTAGAGATGAGTTACGTCAAAAATCCCGCCCGCTGCTTCGTACGCCTCTCCTGGCTGGTCCGTCTGTTCAATATCAGTCCTGAAATACCTGTTAATGGATGCAAGATCAGATCGCTGCACCCGAGGGTGCACTGCATCTGATGTGAGTGAGGTAAGTGGTAGGGAGTTGACATTTAGTAAAGAGGTAAATTTGGTCTTATTTTACATGTTCTGAATGTTTAAAATTAAGAGTTTGTGTCATGACCTATGACTCACACACTTACACAAGTAAGAATTATAGTCTTGACAGAACTGATTTAAATTTATGATTAGTTCATGTGTTATAGATACATATCTGCTACATTAGGTCTTTGTACTTGTTTTTGTTCTTTCATTATTCAGTTTTGGAAGAAGGTAGTTTACAGACTTTTCAAAGTTGTGTTGTCACTTGCTGAATGAAAATTACCTAGTTGCCATTCAGATTTTAAAAAATCCACACACACGTGATCGCTGTTTCTGCCTTCTTTCATCAGAACCATCAAACTGACACTCTGTCTGAAATGTTATATTACTTCCAAAAATAGAATGACTGAACAAAGAAGTACATGGATCTAGGCATCATTTAAATTTGTATAGGCTACTGTGTTTGAAATAAAAGTAAGTGAATGCCAATATCAATCAGTAATTAACTACTAGTGAAAGTGGCTGTTTATTTCCCATAAATTGTATTATGGTGATGAATGCCTCTTGGGGATGAATGCTGCCTTAGATGGGGAAAGTATTTTTCTGTTGAGTTCTTCACATATGGTTAATTATGTAGGGTAAACCAAGGTCCTACCAAAGGCTTTGAGAAGGATGTGGGATCAAAAACCACCCATCGCATCATTTATCCTGAAAGTGCTTTTGACGCTGAGAACACCACACACCTGGTGCTACTGGCTTTCAAGCCTCTGGATCTGGAATGGCTGATTAATGTCTTCACCACACACCAAGTCAGACAGTAAGGAGTGCTGATGGAAAATACGTTGTTAACATTTGTGTGATAACTGTATTCACTTTCTCTGTGTTTACCTTAAAGGAATATTCCACCTCTTTATGAAAATTGGATATTCACCCCCTTACTCACATATGTGGATAAGACTATTTTGGTCTCAGTGCATGTGTTGTCCTAGTCTGGCAACCCCAGTTTTACCTTGAGCTTAGTTGCCATCTGACAACTTTACATTCCAGTGCCTATGCTAAGCTAAAGCTAAAAAATGGGGAACATTGATGTTGCCATACTAGGAAAACGCAAGCACTGAGATCAAAATGCTTTTACTCACATATGTAACTCCAGTTAAGGGTCAGTATGCTTGGGCCTCTGTCTATACTGAATGGGGCATACTGTATGAACATGAACCTGACAGGGAGGTTCTATGCTTTGGCTGTAGATTTATTGTGTGGCCAATGTTGTATACAATTTTCTCGTTGTATTTCCATAAGGAAGCAGTAGCACCCTCCCCCCCTCCCCCAATCACATTTCCTCATATTAAAACTAGAAAAACAGGCCTCCGCCAAAGCAATGTGGTTACAGACACAATATGAATTCCAGATGGTGCTGATCACCGATCACCACCAAAATTGAATTGGTTATTATTTGTCCCAATACACATGTTGTCCGAAAATTTCATTCAAATATGTGCTGTTCTTTTCAAGTTCTGTTGTACACAGGCAGACAGACACTGGCAGAGGTATTAGAAGGATGGGAGCAGGCTTCACTCCAGAGTCTTTTTGTAATTTTTAAGAGTGCTGGCCCAGCATTTATGCAGTCAAGATTCAGGAAAGGAGGCCGCACTATGCATATACACCTTTTATTCACACAGACGCGTTTCGGCGTTCTGCCTTCCTCAGTGAGGAAGGCAGAACGCCGAAACGCGTCTGTGTGAATAAAAGGTGTATATGCATAGTGCGGCCTCCTTTCCTGAATCTTGACTGGCAGAGGTATTGCAATTTTTGTTACTCTTACATGAGGAAGATTTTCAAAGGTGTCCTACCACACAAAAATGTCTCAACCTGTTGCTTTTGAAATATGATAGGTCTGTGAGTTGGTATTGCATGTGAAAATATAATATGGTCTTTGCTGTGGGTAAAAGCCAATGAAAAGAAATCTACACAGAAATCAGGCCAACTAAAAAAAAGTCATTACATGTAGTCAAGGCGTTGGCTAATGGAAGTGAATTATCCAAGTACCAACCAAGTAAATTGGCCAAGTACTTTTTATTAAAAAAAATATGGAGCCTGGTGACGGAGTGGACCCGAGGTCATCCCCCCAGCCTAGTCAGCAAAGTACACTAAGCATAAAAGCATAAAAGTAAATGGAATACCATTGTCTAATATCTTTTATTTTATTCTATCCTACAGCACATATGTACATGTGAGGTCATCAATAAAAGCAAACACAAGCTTGGTGAGTTGTACATTTTTATCAGATTAAGTCCACAGTATGTTGTTTTGGATGAAAATTGCTGAACATCTGTTAATCATTAGTCATTACATTTTGTCAGGGTAAAAATACAGGCTAACTGTATTATTATGTATAATATACAGTAATATAAAGGATAATGCATGTTTCTGGTGGTAGTGACACAATGAGGTAAGTTTAACTCAGTTATACCACTGTTTTTGTTTTGCTGATAAAATGTAGGCTATGTTTTGATAGCTACAGTTGAGACTTGAGAAAGGCCACATTGGCCAAAAAGTTGTTTGTTCACTAAAATTCAGTATTGGACAAGAGTGTGCGGTATCTTCCCTCTGAGTTGATAGCTACTGTGACAGACATATTTGGAGAATAACTTTATTCCTCTAAACGGGAGCACAACTTACTATATATGTTTGGGGTCATTACCGGTATATGGCCTGGGATGCTAACCACTTTATGGTGAAACAGTGCCAAAAGCTTTGTGCAATAAAACAATAATTTGGGCATATCCTGTCCTGACTTCTATTTTTCTAATAGATTATTTTATGTGTTTCCAGGTGATGGTTGTTAACCCCAGTTTCATGCAATATGTCCATGAGGTCTGGTTAAAGAACAATGGCCACCAACCCTCAACTGGTTTCTTGGCTGTTATTATTGCTCTTCATATCTGTGACCAGGTGAGACCATTTTACAGTATTGTTGTGTCAGATTTACGACCTCTGGGCCAGAAATGAGAGTCGAATACCTTACCCACGACGTTATAAAAATACACCATTATAAACGTTGAAATCAAACTTCTTCCAAAAAGATAAGAGTCCGGGCAAAGTCGAGTGCAAAAAGTACAGTTTATTCTGTCAGAGAACCAACATCATAAACCGGAGCAAGGATCCGAAGATTCTGCTCCCGAACACAGAAAGTGTCTGCCTTTTATACATGCAGGGTGCTTATGTTTTTTTCAATGCTGGTAACACAAATCTCTAACTACTGCTTTTGGAACCATCATACAGCAATATCAAATAGTTTGCTCTTCTGCACAACATTTCGCTGAACATGCGGTGACATATTTCATCAAAGCGGCATGTAACATATGTGAGATATCGTTGTGAACATGAAACAAAGACATATCAGTTCTATTCTGCTGACTAGGCATTCGTAATTTCCCCTTGATTTCATCTATGTTCTTACGGTGACACTTTTACAACAACATCCCTTGATGTGTGGTTTCCATCAGGTACAAGAGCGAAATCCCTAAATCAGGGCGCTGGACAGTTATCATGAGTTATCAACTGATTTACGTTACCCCCCTCTTTTTATGCTAATGATTCCCTCCGGTTCAACCTGAGGCCGGCAACAACATGGCGCCTCAAAACTGCTGATGTAGTAAAACTGGCCCTTGAAAGAGTGGCCTTGAGGAGACTGGAGTCAACTGGCGGTCATTCAACAGGTTGAACTTCTACTCCATTCTCTATAGCACCACCTCTGGTTGGAATTAGTATGGCCTAAGCTCCTTTGGCTTCTCAGTGGTGCCATCTGTGTTAGACACTGGTATTGATAAATTCTCTTTGGAATATTAAGATTGAAATATGGTCCGACTTAAACTTCAACTCCTTTAAAATAAATCATAACATTTCTTGATGGTGTTATACTTGAAATTATTCTACAGTATGTACTGCTGACTATAAGGCAAAGTCCTTATAAAGTAAGTCCTTTGTATAAACTGAACATATTGCAAATGTTACACTGGCTGATTTTGTTGATATGACTGCACATTGTCATGTAGCCCCAGGGCATTTCATTCAATAGACAGGCAGTTTCCATCAACCAAAGGATAAAAAACATGGGCTTATGTGATATGGTATACAGTAAAGATAGAACCACGAGGTGTGAGCAATCTCATTTGAATTGGCAATACTTTTCATTCATTCATTTCAAACAAATAATCAATAGAATATGTTAGCCTATATGCTTGGAATGAACAGCCCAATAGACTTGTTTCACACCTGAACATTCCAAGGTTCTAAAAGCATTCCATGGTAGTAAACTGAACATTCTACCATTGAAATGCATTGGATTTATGCCTCTTTCTGACTTGAAAAAAATGGGTAATAACATTTAAAATAAGTCTAAATTCACTTTCTTTCAAATAATACAAATTTGAAGCACACAAATTTGGAGGTCCCGAGTAGATAAAAGTGGTTTTACATTTATGTGCATGAAGCTTCAATCTATTTGGGACCTCCAAATTTGTGTGCTTCAAATGTGTATTATTTGAAAGAAAGTGAATTTAGACATGTTTTCAATGTTACTACCCATTTTTTTCAAGTCAGAAAGAGGCATAAATCCAATGCATTTCAATGATAGAATGTTCAGTTTACTACCATGGAATGTCGGAATGTTCAGGTGTGAAACAAGTCTATATGGACAGTAAGCCAAAAGAACCACTTCTCCAACATTTTCTTTTCTACAGGAACAACTTAGATTTACAGTGCATTCTCTTTTCCAACATCCTTTGCCGAAGTCTTCCCTAACTGCAAACTCTTTGAGTGTGACATATCTCTCATATCTCTCTGCTTCTCGTTCAGAAGTTCTCACTGTTCTCACTGATGTCGGCTAGCTATCATCAGAGAGGGAAAAAGCAGATTCTGTTAAACCATCGCTACAGCTACCATATCCAGCCCAGCTAATATTTTAATTTACAGTTATGTACAGTAATAACCGTATAGCAGTGGTATTTCTGAATTTCTGATTGGACAAGATGCATTCTAAGTGTCACTACTAGTGGCGATATTAAGAAACAGCACACCAATCACTCTTTCCAGCTAATAATCATTGAACATTTCCCACTCAGCTGATTACTTCCGTAATGATCTTTCTCCATTTATCGTAGGCCTATATCAAGTTTCTTATTTTCCTGTATGAAAGTGTTATTGTCATTCGTGTTACTTGGCTGACATCTGGTCAATATTAATATCATAGACTGTTTTCCTAAATTAGACTTGTTTACCGAGGTAAATCTCCTTTATGTTGCTGATTTCTTACTGATTGAAAGTAGATCAAATAAACCTCATGTATTTGAAGATATGAACATTTTCCAATTTCAGGTCAAAGTGTTTGGGTTTGGAGCAAACAAGAAAGGGACCTGGGATCACTACTTTGAAAAAATCCCTTTATCCTTTAAAACTGGTGGACATAAAGGCAGTTTTGAATATGACATCATCAAAGAACTTCACAAAAGACACAAAATTGAAATGTTTTCAGGGAGGTGATGGACTTTGTCTTGTCTTTTTTCAGCTTCTTGATTCTTGAATGTCAAGATTTTGCTGCTACTGTAATTTTCTACAAATGATCAGAGTTATAACTATTGGTGTTTAAAATGATGCTGTATCGTTTTTGAAAATTGTTTAAAGAGGCAGTGTGCAGGATTGTGGCCAAAATTGGTACTACAATCATGTTCAAAATATTTTTTCGTCTCCATCTTTCAAAAGCATGTCCTATGCATATATCCTTGTTTAATTTCTCAATGTGTCATGATGCATTTTGGAAGAATAATGAGGCTTTGGCAACGAAACAACACAAAGGAAAAGAAACAAATACCACTTGAAATGACAACATAAATTCTATTTGTGGGCTGCAACTTAGCTTTTCAAATGCAAATATACTGGCTGGACTATACGTACATGTCAGTGATATCATCATTTAAAATGTCTCGTGTCTGGTGACATCAAGGCCATTTTATGATTATTTGGAATACATTTCTTACACACTGCTCCTTTAAACATTTATTTTGCCATGTTTAAGGCATAAAAACATTGCCACGTGACAGTGAATTTATTAATTTTTCACTTCCCCTAATTATTAAACAATTGTTTTGCCTTACCTTGGTTCATCCAGCTGTTGTCTCAGTCTGAAGGCAGTGTTTTTAGCTTCAGGTTAGCATATCATTGAATCCTTCATTGCCACTAGCATCTAACCCATTAGCATCTTGTTTAAAAGTGTACGTAGAATTACGTCACTTTTCCTATTCAAAACGTCTCTCTTCTGTAGTTACAAGTGCACTAAGACTGACAGATAATGAAATGTGGAGATTTTGTAAACTGATAAGACATGAAACTGTACTCATTTCTGCGTAACGATTAATTTATTCAAGTAGGCTACTGTAGCTGGATGGCCTTGGGAACAAAGAACACCCCCAACATAGAAATTATAATAGCAGTGGTATTTCTGAATTTCTGATTGGACAAGATGCATTCTAAGTGTCACTACTAGTGGCGATATTAAGAAACAGCACACCAATCACTCTTTCCAGCTAATAATCATTGAACATTTCCCACTCAGCTGATTACTTCCGTAATGATCTTTCTCCATTTATCGTAGGCCTATATCAAGTTTCTTATTTTCCTGTATGAAAGTGTTATTGTCATTCGTGTTACTTGGCTGACATCTGGTCAATATTAATATCATAGACTGTTTTCCTAAATTAGACTTGTTTACCGAGGTAAATCTCCTTTATGTTGCTGATTTCTTACTGATTGAAAGTAGATCAAATAAACCTCATGTATTTGAAGATATGAACTTTTTCAAATTTCAGGTCAAAGTGTTTGGGTTTGGAGCAAACAAGAGTGGTACCTGGGATCACTACTTTGAAAAAATCCCTTTATCCTTTAAAACTGGTGGACATAAAGGCAGTTTTGAATATGACATCATCAAAGAACTTCACAAAAGACACAAAATTGAAATGTTTTCAGGGAGGTGATGGACTTTGTCTTGTCTTTTTTCAGCTTCTTGATTCTTGAATGTCAAGATTTTGCTGCTACTGTAATTTTCTACAAATGATCAGAGTTATAACTATTGGCGTTTAAAATGATGCTGTATCGTTTTTGAAAATTGTTTAAAGAGGCAGTGTGCAGGATTGTGGGCAAAATTGGTACTACAATCATGTTCAAAATATTTTTTCGTCTCCATCTTTCAAAAGCATGTCCTATGCATATCCTTGTTTAATTTCTCAATGTGTCATGATGCATTTTGGAAGAATAATGAGGCTTTGGCAACGAAACAACACAAAGGAAAAGAAACAAATACCACTTGAAATGACAACATAAATTCTATTTGTGGGCTGCAACTTAGCTTTTCAAATGCAAATATACTGGCTGGACTATACGTACATGTCAGTGATATCATCATTTAAAATGTCTCGTGTCTGGTGACATCAAGGCCATTTTATGATTATTTGGAATACATTTCTTACACACTGCTCCTTTAAACATTTATTTTGCCATGTTTAAGGCATAAAAACATTGCCACGTGACAGTGAATTTATTAATTTTTCACTTCCCCTAATTATTAAACAATTGTTTTGCCTTACCTTGGTTCATCCAGCTGTTGTCTCAGTCTGAAGGCAGTGTTTTTAGCTTCAGGTTAGCATATCATTGAATCCTTCATTGCCACTAGCATCTAACCCATTAGCATCTTGTTTAAAAGTGTACGTAGAATTACGTCACTTTTCCTATTCAAAACGTCTCTCTTCTGTAGTTACAAGTGCACTAAGACTGGCAGATAATGAAATGTGGAGATTTTGTAAACTGATAAGACATGAAACTGTACTCATTTCTGCGTAATGATTAATTTATTCAAGTAGGCTACTGTAGCTGGATGGCCTTGGGAACAAAGAACACCCCCAACATAGAAATTGAATCATAATTCAGCTACTAAAGCATACTGCGGTACAGAGGTACCATCATGTAGTACCTCTGTACCGCAGTATGCCTTAGTGGCTGAATCCCAATGTACGCCCTAAGCCCTTAACCCAAAGCCTGAACTAGAATGAGTCTACTTTGTGTTTGGTCAGTTAATGCCACTTAAGTCTTTGTGGCTTCAGGAAATAGTGCTTAGGGTGAACATTAGAATTCAGCCAGAGTAGAGTGAATTGGACAGGGGTGGCCAGCACCAGGGCCGTCGCAACAGGACAGGCAAGCCAGGCAATTGCCTGGGGCCCCCAAGAATGTTTAATTAATCATTTTAGTAGTTTAGTTGGTGGTGTTTTTTATGACAAGAGTTAGACAATTGCAAGTTCAACACAAATAATTATATTAATGACAGTGGTTTGAAGATTATAACAATGTGGTTTATGTAGGTGTAATAATGGGAGGTGAATGGCCCCCATGCCCTGTTTGCTTGGGGCCCCTAAGTACCTTGAAACAGCCCTGGCCAGCGCAATTCCACCAGTCTGACAAACTGAGGTTCTTCTGCGACTTAGGACAGGACACCTGATATGGATCCACTTCCACATGCAGCAGCATTCATAGGTTTGATGGCCCAAGAGGCACGAGGTTGGATAGGTTTCGAGACATTGGAGAAATCAAAGAATTTCATTTTCACAGTGTGTCACTCCTACTATCCAGATTAGTGTATGCTGATATCTGAATTTGAATCTTATTTACAGTTGCATGTCCTCCATCCCCATATAGCCTGGTGGGTGAACTGCAGTGCATCAAATGCTCCAGTAGCCTAGATCCGTGTTTCTCAAACTTTCAGATCTGACCAGTCTAGACCAACGACCACACAAGTGTAAGTTAGTTTCCCTGGGAAACACTGACTAAATTTTACACATTTTTTAGAAATCCACTCACGGACCATTTGAACTTGTTCGCGGACCACCCCCAGACCACACTTTGAGAACCACTCCTAAATCAAGATAAACCTAAACAGTAGTCTATGCATCTGTAATGGTATATTTGGCAGTTCTCGCTTGAGAAAATGAATCAATTGAGGTGTAAATAAATACGGAGCTTGACATTTGATATAGTTTAGACAAGCAAGCAGGAGGCTATAAGTAGCCTACAACATAGCCACTCTCTCTGAACTTCCAAGTTGTTAATTAATTGTTGGTTTGCTGTAGAATGGGAAACAAAATTAAGTTACACCATTTTAGGCAGCGGAGGGCGAATGAACAGAAATGAAAACTAAACTGTAGAGAATACTATTGTAAAATATTTAAACTGTTACTTTGCAATGGAATTGAAACAAATAACACTCATGATCTAAAGGTTGTTTTTGGATATCCCTCACCTTCATAATAAAGTGAGTAGTGAAAAAAGGCAGATGCTATTTGCACCTGGGTGTATATAGCCAACAGTGCTCTGTGCACCCAGTGGGTATAGTAAATGTGGCTATTTACACCCAGGTGTAGGTACCATTGAATAGCAGACAGAAGCACCCGGGTGACTGTAGTATGCTATTTACGCCCAAGGGCATTGCAGTGAGAGGGGGAGGGGGTGGGGGTGGGGGTGGGGGGGGGGGCTGAGTTACATGTTACAGGGCCCCAAGAGGAGAGAGGGCCCTTGAGGAGTTAATTGTATTCCAGGTGCTTGTGCTTGATTCAAGATGGAAAGTAGGGGTGCTTCCTTATGAGGCCAAGCGGAGTCTGCCACTGAGGTTGAGTTTGTAACCGAATGCAATTATCAATTTCAAAGCACTATATTCCTACCTAAGAGCTGTGAATGATTTCTCTCTGAGTATTAAGGTCTGAAAGATAATTATATCTCTCATGCAGAGTGCTGCTCTTCTACAGTAAAGCGGCCTGCGACCAAACCATATTCATTTTTGTTTTGGCTCTCCTGTAAAGTTGGTGTCATGTAATATCACTTACGCCTTTTTTTGCTCTAAGTCCTTCATGCCTTTTTTTTAGCCTGCAACTGATCATATTTGCTCCAGTATGCCAACTCAATGTGAAAGATTCAGACTGGGAGCTTTGTGTATTGTAGGTGCCCCTCTGGCACCGAAACTCATGTTTGACCCTTTTGGAAGGCGTAAGGCGAAATAAAGCCCCCATTGGCAGGGCCACATCTGCAACTTCACACCGTCCTGTACACAGCCTGTCCTCAGTGGTTTCACACTCTGCCTTCTCACAAAGAACAGTCAAGGCAAACAGAGGGACGTAGGTATTGAATGTTGTTAAGTTATTCCAGTATTACGTTATGCCATGTTTGGTCTCATTTTGATGGTCTTAATGTGAATGCATGCGCTAATGGTCTTAGTAAAAAATAAGTTAGTCCTAATAATTCTGACTGTTAATGTCAATGTTTCTATTCTTTTGATTGACTTTCTATCTATAACTGATTTCGATTTATCTGCGATAATAAACTACAATCTGCTCCATATTAGTCTGAGCTGAATTGACCGACAAGAGACGTACTGTAGTACTGTAAGATGTGATTTAGCCACTGGCTGAACTGTTACACTATAGTGGATAGTCTTGGCATGGCAAGACTGGAGTTGTAACCACAGATAATTACCGTAAATCCTCTATTAATGGCCTGTATTCCATTACTGGCCGGGATTCTAATATTGGCCGGTCTCGCTGTCGGCGGAGGTAAATAGTGGCCGGACTCTAATACAGGCCGGGGCTATAATTAGAACCAACGACTCCAACGTGAGAGTGAGATTTCAGTTTTCAGTCACCGGCAGGATAGAGTTTTAAACTATAGGCTATAGGGCGGAGCTAATCATTCCTTGTAGAGGGAGCGATGACCTGTAGTGGGCCCCTTATCTACGGTCGGTGTTTAACAGTATCATGTTTTTATTACGTCCACTATAGTGCTTATTAGAGGCTGAATCATTAGGCTATACCCTCCACCATCGTTAAAATAGCACTACATTTAGCACCATATAGGCTATATGGATATATACTGGATATTATGTTTATCATTGCCATATTTATTTTTCATCAGGACATATTACCAGTCATACAGAGCTCCTCATAAGAGACTAGGGGAGGAATGAGAGAAAATAGGCATTTAAAGACGTCTATCACCCAATCGTGTGAACAGACATGTTTCGAGTAGCCTAATAAAAACCATGGGTCTCTGCTCGGTGTATGAACGCCTGTCCCATCCAATTTCTCGTGCGTTCATAACACAGCGCGCACCGCACAGACAGGTGCGTGCCGCTGGCCTTGCTAATATGCGCCTTTACAAATGCTCACGCCAAGACTACCGTCTCTTTGAAATACTTTCAATCGCCTACCGATTTTTTTCTTAATTTCTGACGTGCTACTTCGCTAATGAGGCAACATCTTTACCAAACTATTTGTGTAGCTGCACGAGACAAGAGTCTTGTTTCTTTCATGTATTAGGCCTATTTTTCTCATGTCAAAACATTTCTCATTCATAATATTGGCAATTTGCTAAAATATTTAGCTATATAGCTATAGCTAAAAGGACAACTGTTTATTTGAAATGAGCAGATTCTGACGGGGCTCTGGTGATTCTGACGGAGCTGACAGAACTTTAAAGAAAAAGGTCGTCATGAGGATAAACTTTTCGAGGGACATGTCGCGGTATTGTCTCTAAATTTGCACACAGGCCTACTTACTATGTCGGTTGATTTTGTTTAATACATGCATGCAGGCTACTACTGCAAATCCTTAGACTACCGGTCGTGGCATAAGTTTCGCTTTTAAATTGTAACAGTGTTGCGTGAGAGGGAGAATGCCTGTTGCAGGCTATTCATTTGTAGCGTAAAAGGGCATTGTGAGCGCACTCTATGGAGCGGCGGCATCTTTAGTTGTATTTTAGTACAAATAAGCAAGATAGATTTGGCCAAAAGTGGGCCCTAGTCAGCCGTGGGCCCGGAGCGACCGCTCCCTCTGTTCCCCCGCTTGCTCCGCTTATGAGACAAATTGCAGCTGCTGGAAAGGATGTCTGAATTACCGGTAGGCTATTTGTTGATAATGTTCTATACCGTTATAACTACTCAGTCCCCCCAGGATTTCGCGGGCCTTTTTTGTGATTGTTGCGGTCAAAAATGCTTGATTTCGCGGCAGGTTTTCTGAAAAGTTGCGGCAGAAGTTGCGCAGATTTTAGGCATTTTATTGCGAGAAAATTGCGGGGGCCGGGAAAAGTTGTGGAAAGTTGCGATTTTTTTTTTTTTTTTTAAGCAGCACTATTTTAATGTGTTTGATGATGGTAGGTGGTTATCTATGCAGTGAACAATGCCATATTGCAACTATAGGTTTTCTTTTATCTTGAGGTTGTTTACCATCTAGAACTGCAGAATGCACATCATGGATGGCTGATGGCAATTATGGTTTTAGTTATCAACCCTTCATATGACTACATTCCATCCAAGTTCATCTGTAAACCAGAACAAAATATTATATTTAAAATACATCTTATATAATGCAAAGTGCTGCTTTAAAGCAAAGAAGGAGGGAGTGGTTGTTGCATGTTATCATCTTCTGCTTCATCATATTCATCACCATAGCCTTAATCATATTGGGCTTGATTGATTGCACTGAGTAGACTGTATTTAAGCATTAGTAAAACTGTGGTATACCTAATGTGAAGCCATTGTTAGGGAGCTAGCACTCTTTATTGAGAAGCTACAAATGAAGTAGTTCCACAGCAAGCCATGAGCTGTACTGTTTGTTATACAATAAATAACTTTTGTGTGGCAATTACTTGGCTGGAAGAAAAAAAATCTGCTTAATTTTAATGCAAAATATAAAAGCCATCTAATAAGCTTTGTACTTCATACAAGCCAAAACAATATTTGATATCTTAAAACATGGAAAAGATGCAGGCTAGCTAACACAAACTGAAAAATGTGGTTGTTCTGAATTCTGATAAACCTAAAGAATGGGAACCAACTTAATGTACATTTAGTGTCCTATGACAAGGGAGCTCAGTCAATTTTGTCGAATTCTTCGTGGAGATAGTTCTAGCATACATTAGCAATAACTTGCAACTCCGCTTGAATTCGTCATTTATCTAAGTGGGATAACTTGTGTTTTGGAATCCACACGCGCGCACACATGGAGGGAGAGGGAGAGGGAGAGAGAAGCGCGCAACGGAAGAGGGCTCATTCAGTCCAATGCATAATATAAGGTAACACTTCCCTCATAACATAACGTAACGTAAATGGCAATAGCCTAAATGATGATTAGCAGCTGTTTTGCACAGTAATATTTGCACCGCAAAACAAGGAGCAGGAAAAGCTCCCGTTGATATTTCACTTGCGAGTGATATTTCGAGAAACCTTCCAGGAAGTTGCGGGGAAGGTGCGGTGATTCCTCAAAATTGCATGGCCGCGATGAAGTGGCGGGGATTGGTTGAAGTTGCATTGAAGTTGCAAATCGCAACATCGCGAAATCCTGGAGGGTCTGACTACTTTTCAATAAATGAACCTATTGTATAGGTTCAAATAGACACAAAATCTCGTTTTTATTCATTCCACTGGTAGTCTGTTTTGCTCAAATAGAAATACAGGCCTGCCTCTAATTCTGGCCTCCTTCCAATTATGGCCGGGCCCAAGACGCACTTGAGTGAAATACAGGCCCGGGCCTGTATTAGAGGATTTACGGTAGGTTGCCAACTTTCTCACATCCAAATGCTTGGCACCAGCACCTAAAAATGGTTACTGAATAGTCATGACTATTTATAATGCTCCTACAAATTAATTGCTGTAACAGAGCTTTTAAAAATTAGAAGACCAATATGTGGATATTTTTAAGAAACTTAAAGCAAAATTAATAAACAATTAAAATAATACTCTCATTTTCTTTTTATAATTTTGCCACATAATTCATCCAAGCCAAGTCCCCAGCCGGCGTCCGGCCTGTAGCACACAGGCACAAAGCAGAGAGCCGGCCTCAGGGTGAAGAGAGAGAGAGAGTGCTAGGAATCCTCTGACTTTTAAGTGATTGGCCCACACCGGGCCCTGGTATGAGCCAATCTGTAAACTCCTCTCCAGCCAGCCTGCCAGGGAGACACACAAAAGAAGAGCACCCCTGGTGCCCTGGTGGAACTCTGTTACTCCTGGAGGAAGTAGTGACACAAGAGCCCCACTGGGGCCGTGACACTTTGATGTTTGCTTAACTGTCTATAAATAAACCCCCTTACCTCCCTTCTGAACGCCATTCTCTTCTCTGATTGGCTGCTAGGTGGCCATTATTTCCAGATAACTGGCTACTTTGGAAGTAGTTCCAAAAAATAACTCTATCTAATAACTGATTACCGTTCCATATGAATGCCTTTCAGAATGGTAACTAGAACAACAATAAGCAGCCTTGTAGATCTACTTTCAACTGAAAGTAGTACCCAAACCGAACAGGTTAGCTTCTTTTAAATTTGAGTTGCATATTTCTTTTTATGTTTTATACGCTTCTTCAAATATACGAGAGATAGATAGATACGGGAGATAAGCGGGATAACAACCTCCGAGGTGTCCAGTTATTCATTTATAATTGGCTTGGCGGAATAACTCCGTCTTCGCGCTGCGCGCGTCGCCGGAGTTCTAGATTCCACCTCGCCAATTGTAAATGAATAACTGGACACCTCGTCGGCCGTTATCCCTTACATAACCTTCAGCAGTTATTAATAGCCAATGATATGACATGAGTAAATGAGTAAAAGTGAGGAGTGAGGACAGGCAGAAAAGTTCCCCTTCAAAGCTTTGGCGTGTCCTTTTTTGAGAGTTTTTTTGAAGCTTTCTGCTATTCTGACTGATCGTTTGAGTGTCCACTGGCTGCACCATCTGATAATTTGATGCCGATTTTTGCCAATCTAGCTCAAGAATTCAGGATATGGCAGCAATTGACAGTGAACACAGTTGGCCGCGAGTCTACTTGCGGCTTAGCGCAATTTGCACATCACTGAAGTGTGGGGCAGGAGCTGTCCCTGACGGGAGAAATTAAAATCACCCAAAAAACGTGATGTCCCACCAATTTCGGGACGGTTGCCAACCCCCCAAAAATAATACACACGTGTGTATCTGTGGGTACAACCGCTGTATATCCCTCCTCTGTCAGGATGGTTACCTTGTCTTGTTTTTTCCCAGCACATTTCCCCACTTGAAACAATTTCAAGCTGTTTTCTACATCTAAAAATTCAGGTTTTCCAAGATGCGTGGGAACCCTGGTCTAACAGAGCATGCCTGTTTAATAATATTTTTAACTTTTAACAGTTTTCAGCAACTAACATAAGGTGAATCTAACTCATTGTTATGGTCTTTGGTATTTTTTGTCCTCAACGGTGCCTTCCAGGCAGCGCTACCTTTAATGCAATAGCCTACTCCACTCAGTTTAGGGTTAGGATGAGGGTTGAGGGGGTTAGGGTTAGGAATAGGGTAAGGGTAGCGCCTTTTAGGCTGTGCTGCCTGGAAGGTGCCGTTGGGGGCAAAAAACACCATTGAGCCTTTTTTATACTCGTTTCAGATAACTTTTCCTTCAGCCTCAACATGCTAAAGGATACTATAGACTCTGTAAAGAACATGTGGGAACAATTCCTGTGAACTCAGTTTTCAAAGATTGAACTCATTTATAAATAGTTTTATAAAACTCACACCAACTGAATGGCTGTATGCATTCTAAGCACATTAATATAGAACGAAATGCGGTCTCAACCATGCTATATCAGAAAAATAAACAATGGCATCGAACGTGATTCAACCAATCAGAAAGAAGGACCCAAACTATCCGTTTGATAAAAATGTTTAATTCATCACTCTAGGTGAAGTGAGATGAACACATACAGTAATTCATGAAAATCAAGAAGGCATCATTTCAGACAATAAGCAAAGTGTTTTGTCAAGTGTCAAAGAAGTTTACAAGGCTTACAAGGGGCATTAAGTTCGTATAGACCCAGACCCTGCCCAACATGGCAAGACCTGGCAGTCCTGTGCAGTCACACTTCTATAGCACACAAAACATCAGTGATAAGCTGTTTAGTTTTCTCTCATGCTTCAGCAACAAGCATTTTCCAGAATCTTGGTGCTCAATGGCTTGTTGCTGAAACACATCCATTTGGGACATGTTATCAGTAAATTAAAACACAAAAAATAGTACATGAGGGTAGCCTAGAACTTCATATACTTTATGTAACGGAGGCCAGCTGGCGCGGCTAGCTCGGTGGTAGTGTGTAAATCCTCATCACCCAATTCCATGGGTGCTTCTAACACGCTGAGTTAGAAGCTTGGGCTTTTAGCTCAGTTGGTTAGAGCGTTCCACTCCCACGCTGGGAGTTTGTAGCTTGCGGGGTGGCGGGTTCGAGACCCGTGTGCGGTGCAGACCGCCACCGGCTACATTTAGCAGTAGAAAATTGAATTTGCTCAGCATGTACGTCTAGCTATCAGCCATAGGTTGTACTCAGACATCGGTGGTCTCTGAGCTTTTCATCTGAGCTGTTTATACTCTAGGTCATACCTGGGCAAACTAAGGCCCGGGGGCCAGATGCGGCCCGCGGAGCTATTTAATGCGGCCCGTGGAGCCTTCCCAAAATAAGATAATTTCTCATTTAGTCCTGGTGACTGATCAAATGTGTTGTATGAGCATGAAAAGCAAATTCCACCCTTTTAAACCTGCATATTAACATGTCCTCTGAAGAAAGTGAGGCTACTGGCTTGAGACTTGCCAATTTATCGACATCAGTTTGTTAACTGTTAACACCCGGCCCGTTAGTCAAAATCTGAAAGCCAATGTGGCCCCTTGGCCAAAATAATTGCCCACCCCTGCTCTAGGTTGTATTCAGACATTGCGGTATTTGGCCAATCACAACTTTCTATCTTGACAGGGAGTCATTGGGCGGGCTTAGTGTTGTTTGAATCGTTGTTAGTTGCGCTGATTAGTTTTAGCTGTCTTACCTGAGGGTCTATCACTCGTGGCCAGACTATACATTTTATCTGATAGTCTGCCTTGTCAGGCTAATTTGAGACATTTATTTTCCAGTCATCCAGTCATTTTACGCACCCAGTGGTCCCTGGACAACACTTTGAGAACCACAACATTAAAGGAATAGTCCACCTTTTTATGAAATTGGGTTATTTACCGTCTTACCTGGAGTTATGTACAGTATATTGATAAAAGCATTTTGGTCTCAGTGCTTGTGTTTTTCTAGTCCTTCAACCCCAATTTTAGCTTTAGCTTACCATAGGTGCTGGAATGTAATGTTGTCAAGGAGTTGTGATCTGGCTACTTTACATTCCAGAGCCTATGCCAGCGTTTCTCAAACTGTGGGGCGCAGAGACATGAAAGGTGGGGCGCGAGACATCTCTTTGCAATTGACCAATCGCCACATCATGCCCCCCAACTTCACAGCTATCGTCAGATATGCACATATGACAGTCAATTGTTGCTGTGATGAGGGGTTTGAGAGAAATTTGGCTTTGAATTAGTAACATTAAAAATTCTAACATTGACAAAAATCCCAAAGTATTTCTCACAGAGATATTGTGCGTAAATTGAGCCTTCCAGGTGGGCCGTGAAAATTCCCTGCCTTCCAAAGTGGGGAATGACAGAAAAAGTTTGAGAAACACTAGCCTATGCTAAGCCAAAACTATAAAAGAGCTTAAATTGAGGTTGCCAGACCAAAATGCCTTTACGCACATATATAACACTAGGTAAGGGGGTGATTAGCCCAATTTCATAAGACGATAGACTATTCCTTTAAGCCTTGTTTTCAGATCAGTTATGATTTCATAAGATGGTGGACTATTCCTTTAAGCCTTGTTTTCAGAACAGTTATGATGAAATACAATAGTTATTATTGAAATATTGACAAATGCATTTATTGTACAGTGTGTAGTTATCAGCTTTACTGGGTGCCATAGCTTTAGCTATCAGCTTTTAGGGTGCCATAGCCCAGATATGTTTTTCATACATTCATTTTTTGATCAAACATCAAATTTGCCAATGATAAATTGATATTTATGTCCAGATAAATGTCTCTCACCATCCTCGAAACATTTCAACTTTTTGCCTTTTGTGAAGCTCCGTGATTGTGGCATATTCAAAGCCTCCCCCATGATTAATGTCTTTTAGGGACATTGACATGTTCTCAAAATAGTGATCCCAGTGTCCTCTCCGGTTTGCTCCAAATCCAAAAATTCTGACCTGTAATAAAAGGATCCTTCATTTACTTTTTAAACAGGGAAAGATAAATGTACAGCCCAAGACAACAGAGTTGGGCAAAGTCTCTGCATGTCTATGGTTCTTAAATTAAATGCTTTGACCATCCAGTAAACTGAAAAAGAGTCATATGAAGTCACTAGCAGGGCCGGCCCGAGGCATACGCGAGTTATGCCGTCGCTTAGGGCCCCAACAGCTCGGGGGGCCCCCCACGGGCGCTCGAGAAATCACGTTTTAAAATGTTTTCATTTTTGAGGGTAAGAATTACCTTAATATCTTTGTGATACCTACCCATTAATATCATCATCTTTCACCTAACGAATCCATTCAATTTATATCACTTACTATCACTCTTTATCTCAGTCATGGTTTGGCTTAGGCCTACACACCTCTGACTTCTCCCAACAATCTAGCGAAGTTGATGTAGCATTTGTATTTTTATCTCATTCTTGTTATTCTGACATCATAAAACGTTTATGTTTACCACAGAAAAACTATAACAACAACCTGCAATATGATTAGAACAAAGTCTCCTGGGAATGGTAAAGCACAGCCATAGCGCAGTTTCTAATCCACCGCGGTAGAATCCATTCTACTTGTTTGAATAGAGTTGCTATGCATAGCGCGGAAAATCGACTCCGCGTTCACCAACATCTCACCGCATGCAATCGTCAGTCCATTCCACGTGATCAAGTAGGTAAAATGCATACCGCTGAAAGTCCACACTCCATGTTTTGCATTTGGAACAAAGTAAGTCAGTAAGTGAAATGAATCCTGTGAGCAGGAAAGGAACAGATTCCCGAGGAGGTAATATAACGTCAGCTCTGTTAATTGCCACCTCACAACATAGCTTTGGCTGAAACCTTATTCTTTTGTTGTATGTCCTCAAAATTAACTCAAGGCCACATTAAATGAATGTTCAACTAAACATTAAAGTAGGCTATAGGCTTAGGTTAAGGATAGCCTATTTTTGGTTGATGAATATTTGCTGCCTGCACAGACATTGGACATGAGGAAGTTCTTCTATAGGCAAAATCCTAGTTAGTCTTAGGAGATGTATCAAGCTATCTTAATGTAGGACTATCTAATCATTTAATTCAAACCTAGCTCTTTATTGTCAAGAATGGCAAGAATCACTCTTCTCTGATGATATAGGTTAGGCCTATTATTGATGCTTGAAATAGCAAACATAGTGAGTGAATCAGGGCTATTTCTGTTATCATAAGCTGCTTATTGCATAGAGTAGACTACCAATGTCTGTGATATCAGCAATAATGTTCACATAAAATGTATTGTGAGCGTTGTATAAAACCATAGCATCCTAAACTTTTGTTGTCTAATATTTTTCAGTATTTTCAAAAAATGGTGTAAAATTCAGATGATGACAAGAACACTGGGTGAATTTAAACAATTAATGAAACAAGCAATATGTTGTTGTTGATAGGGAGAACAAGGAATAGTTAATCCATCTCAATATCTCTTGAGAGTGAGTCTGAGGCAGGGTCAAGATTGCCCCCCCCCAAATAAAAAAGGCTGTGGTGGCGGTGAGGGGGGCCCCCAAATGAAATTCTGCTTAGGGCCCCCCTTGGGCTTGGGCCGGCCCTGGTCACTAGCCATGTCACAGCAGTTACTCTGGTGGGATGAAATGTAGGGTTGCTAACATGCCACATACACACCTCATATTGACACACTTATTATATTTCTACTTGCTTTTAAGTTCTTGTTGATAGTTAATCCCTGAAAAGACATTTTCACGCATTCTCAAAGGAAGCGCAAAAAAACAATAATCAATGCCAGAAACATGGATTTGGCACCTTAGGAAATAGCTAAGAACAACGTAGTAAAGAAGATTCTAAGAAATAGTCTGGGGTACACACTCAAAAAAGTAAATAACTTTGGTAAGATATATTTTTCCAGTCTTCTTAGGGCACTAAGAGTGAGCGTTAACGGGGAACACGGCCCATGTTGATCTTGGCCTTTTGAGCTGAAGTCAGGGAATTCAAGAACATAGATTACTGGGGAACTGTAAGTCATAGACGGACACCTCTCTCTTCATGAACCCCTCTCTTATGAAACCAGGTCACACATGTTTTTCAGACTAGCTGGGTACGATCTCACCTCATAAATGCAATTGTCTTGAGTATTCATCATTGTGATGATTGTGGATGACTTTGAAAAGCTAAAGTGATGTGCAGATGCTTGTCACACTTGTCTATATGAACTACTAAATGCTCATGTAGCTCACCTGGTCACAGATGTGCAGCGACAGAACAACAGTTATGAAACCAGTAGATGGATAAGTCCCATGCCTCTTCAGCCAATCTTCATGGACATACTTTAAGAAAGTGGGGTTAATAACCATCACCTAATGAGAGGAGAAATTGCTAATTGTGATGATTGTGTTAATATTATAATGTTTACAAAAACATTAAAATGGTTTTGATTATTAAAAAAACAAAATGTAGACAAACATTAAAATGTTTTTGTTGTAGTTTTGTTTTTTGATGGAAAACATGACTCACCTTACTTGGATCTGCTTGAATTGTTGCCTTCACAGGTTTGTGTGTTCTAGAGTAGACAAAAATCATTACTCTGTTATTCACTCTTATTAAGGGAAAAATCCGTTATTGTTTTATAGTGCCAAGCGCTATTAATAGCCACCTCAATCACTGAATTTCATGCAACGCAGACTGAGATAGCGAAACGGCAGCTAACGGTAACAGAATGGGGCATTTCAAAACTAAAGAAAATCGGTTGGGTTTTGTTTTTGACATGCCTCATTCACTTAGTATTCGCTGCCATTTCGCAAACTCGGTCTACGATGCACAAAATTCGATCATTGAGGTGGCTTTCAGTCGCGCTTAGCATATAAAAGCAGGGCTACGTGTTAATTCACTCTGGATTATACCTTTAACAGCAGAAAACAACCTGCACTACTGAATCATACACAAATACAAAAATAGATAAATAAAAGTAGTAGGACTATTAAGATTAAGCTATGTTAAATAGTTATATTATGTCTAATTAAGCTATGTTAAATAGTTATATTAAGTCTAATAGTTTTATTATGTTTATTATTATATCTCTATGTTGTCCTTTTTATTTTTTGTTTTATATTTCATTTTTCAGCGCTTTGGTCAACAACTGTTTTCAAGCCCATAAAGCACTTTACAAATAAATTGAAAAGTATACATGCCTGACATATCAAATTATCTCAGTATGTTCAGCATGCAAGACTCACCAAACACCAAACAGCTTGTTTCATTACGCCATACCATTCCAAAATAAACCCTGTGAACCTGTTTTTGAGGGATGATCTGATATCACCAAGTAATTAAGAGTCCGGGATCAATGTCTAACTTGTTGCCCTGGATGAATGGGTTAGGATTAAGGTACATTGATCCAGGGCAAACTTTTGACGTTGATCCTGGACTCTTAAATACTTGGTGATATCAGATCTTGCGTTTTTGAGTATGCTTTGTAAAATTTTTACGTTGGGTATTTCAGGTTTATTGTTCATGTTTATTGTTTCATGTAACAATAATATGACCATACAACAGACAAATGAGTACTTAAACATGTACTGCTGTGAGGTCTAGAGTCAAACAGGTTTAACTGTCAGTAGTCATTGTAGTAGTCAGGCCTTTGAAACAACAACCAATGGAAGAAGATATGAAAGTCAAAATGCACTTGTCCACATTGACATTGACGCATGGGAGAATAATTTTTTTTTGACCGATTCATAGTAGGAAAAACTGTGACATTTTAGCAATGACGAATGCACTATTGTGTTAGTCTGTATGTAATCTAGAGTGAAGTCAATAGTTTCCATTTCCATTATACTGTTTCTTTATTTGGGGGTTTCTGGGGGTCTTCCCCCAAGATATTTTAAATTAGCTGAATTTGATTTCCCATATTCTGATGTATCTGATGGCTTATCTGGTGCATGAACTGATGAACAAATTACATGCGAGTCAAGAGATCATAAATTAATGTTGTAATAAGTGTTGTCAAACGATTAAAAAAATAATCTGATTAATCACAAAATTTTGCAATGATCAATAATGATAAATCACTTTTAATCGCAACTCATTTCCTCCAGTAAGAATTTAGATGCTATGATGGAAAGACCCTGATGCTAAATAGTTTCAAATGGAGCTATTCACACCTATCCTCTTCCCCCATGGATTCCCCAAACATAAACCCTCTGCTGTTGTTGGATATTCAGGAGCCAGGCCATAATCTTTGACTTAAGTTTGACTTAATCGCCAAGCCATTTTCTACTTGAAATTTAACATAAGACATGCCATGAAAATGGAACAACATCCATCAGGATTAATCTGAGTAAATTTTTTGGATTAATCACTTAATTTTACCAGCACTAGTTTTTAATTTATTTCTGTGGCATAATTTATCTGCAGAAGAAACTATACAATTTGTTCCCTCTAGTTAAGCATTAAGACCATAACAATCAACACTAAAATGCGGAGATGGTACATTAAAATGTTGTTTATGATGATATTTCAAGGCAGATTACTAAACCGTTAAAAAACAATGATGATGCCTGCATTGTTTTCCTAATTTCCAAAGACATTTGAAGATCATTATGGCAAAAGACTCAATATAGGGAACCAAATGATTATAAGTTTACTTCTAGACCCACTGAGATGATGTGAGCATGTACCGTACAGCAGATGGCGCCTCTGGTAACTCAGTGTATCCAAAGTAGCCTAGTAAACTAGCACCACCCACTGGACTGCGAGTGGGTCTAGCCTCGCATCATTCTCCAATTCTGCCAAGAATGCTAGGAATCTAGGAATCATAACGCAGAGATGTGTTTTGAATCAAAGCGGGCGGGGGTTTGTGCGTTGGCCTATACGCACAGATATGGTTTGAAAGACAACGGGTTGTGCTCAACAATCTCCCGTTATATCCATTCATCGGGGCCAGACTAAATAGACATCCAATCTCACATTTAGGCTGGTTTATCAGGCTATATCCAAAGGATTCAGTTTTTATCCATCTGGTCATGGTCTCCCTTGGCTACCCCTTAGCTTTGCCCCTGATATCATTCAGCACATGTATTACTTCATACTGTTAACTAAGATCGTACACATTTGAGTTGCTGATACTGAATTCAATTTAAAATTATCTGTGTCCATAACATCCTCTTTGAAAAGGACATTAGGAGGGTTTAATCAAAATACCCATTTTGATATTGATAAAATATTCTTTTAATATAGTTATATTACCAGTAATTGCATTTCTGCATTTGCACTCTGACTGCACACAGACTTTCTCACTGTAAAACGCACCAGTTTCCACCAGTTTTTCATTATATTGAGAATGTGGTCTGCTATTGTTTAGGTTAGTTGTTATTTACCAGGCTTGCTAACCTTTGCTGTAAAACTATGTGAACATCCTTTCACAGGCATAACACAAAAGGACAGGACATGTAACTGGTTACACAACCATAAGAATTTTACAAAGGAATTCTGTAAGCATTTCTTACTTGACCACATGGTGTGTTGTAAATACACTAACAAGCCATTCCAGGTCCAGGGGCTTAAATGCAGCCACTACAAGGTGAGTGGAGTTGTCAACATCAACAGCAGATTCAGGGTAAATAATGCGATGAGTAGTTCTTGATCCAACATCCTCCTCATAGCCTTCGGTAGGAGACTTGTTTATTCTGATTAAACAGTATAATTTCCACACAAGGACAACAGTCAAGCATTTTGGACAAGTAAGCACATCTATGATTATATAAACTCTTGAAAGGGAAGTTCATGTTTAAAGATGATGCTGATTGATGCCTCTCTTGTAGGCCTCAAGAAAACATAAAATAATATCCAAGACAGACTTCTATGACTAGTCAAAATGCTTTGACCTGTATTAATGGATGCATGAAAGCCAATAGTTCCTTTGGTTTTTCTATCATACCTGAAAATGTATTGTGTCAATATAGGTGCTTCTAACTCTCCTTACCTGAGAACAAAATCACTGGCATCAATCAGAGGTCCATAGTGTGAGTTCTTCAAGTTCCCAGAGTTGCCAACCACAGAACACAACCTGCACCTGTCAGGACCCCCATCCCTGTAGTGCTCCTGATCAGGAATGATCTTGAACAACTTCTCCACAATCCCTGTGTAGTTGTATCTTCTCTTATATTTCTGTATTTTCTGCGAAATAAAGAATCATAATCTTAGACCAGTGAAGATAGGACTTAGGTAAACACTGTATCTTTACTGTAGATTCTAAACTGCTTGATGTATAAATCTAGAATATGTAAATGAAATGTTTTTGTGAAAAAGTAAAATAAAACCTGCTCCCCGCCATGTCTAAAATATCTGTTTACAATCAAAACACTCTAAACGCCTGATGAAAAATGGCATTTTTCTCAAAAAGTGGTCAAGTAGAGTTAGGGGGTTTTGCATCTGAACTCTTCAATTAGAGTTCTAGGCTACATCGCTAGACGCATGTGGATGTGCCATCCTGGAGGAGTTGAACAATTTCTGTGGAAGTAATCAACCACATGGAACCTGTTTGCAGTTCAGATCTGTCACATTTTAGGCATACCAAAAGGAAAACATGATTTAAAAAATCTGTGTAGAATAAAAAAGAACTCCTAGCAGCTGGGGTACTGATATCAGGTCAAAGACAAGAACGCTCTTTTGGGGTATTGGGTTTAGGCTATACATAGTTGATAAGAGTGCAGAGAAGCAGCCAGGACAATGCTGCACTCTAGAAAAGTGGGATGTTGGACATGTTTTAGTTATAGTGTATTTATTTCGCACACAGTGTCATCACTGTCATCTTGAAGCCTTCGAGATTCAACCTCAAAACGTGCCAGGCAAAAAGAAAAACTTGAATGTAAACAAAACACAGGGCTGACAATTGCTATTGCTATTATTTGCTTGGTTTCTCAATTGTATGTGAATCAGCCTTGTTCATTTTGCCAAATAACTTAATGCAGAGATAATATAGCAACATATATTTATACTAAACCTCTTGCAGAACATATTGTGTTAAATTACATTATCTTACAACCATACAACTGATAAATGCTAAGAAATATGATTCCTAGTCTTTTACTTTATGTTTTGTCTTTTACAAGCTTCTATCTGTGGGCCGTTATTGTGCGACATCTTTCTACTGTATTATAGTAAAGTCATCTAGACTAGTGTCTTCCACTTCAAAGTGGCATCCCAGTGAATTCTTCTTAGTTGAAAGTCTGAAAATTCTGACCACCCTGCCTTCTGGAATGCAGCATCACATTCCATTTGTCACAACTATTATTCTTTTGGAGTGCATGCGGAGGTGTCGTCAAAGATAGTAGACTAGTGGAGCAAGATCTGTCATAGTTCAAATTTAATTGTGGATCAGGTCCTATCTACATTCAGTAAATGGGTGTGCCGTTTTAGTGCTTGGAAGTGTAATCATGCTGAAACTATTCGGTGGTTCATCAACAGTACATTGTAATGAATAAGCTTTATTTTTTCAAATAGAAAGCCAAGATTACTTCCATAAGGTTTCACTGACAAAAGAACCAAGTTCACTAATGGCACGATTTCATCTCTTTTAAGTGTGGGTTTAGAGCAGACAGAGGAACCATATTTGTTGCAGTGTTGTAGTCTAGTTTTTTAGTGGGTATACTGTGAGGTACAAGAGAGTAGCTGTGTGCACATCCCACCTGTTAGGCCAGGTGCAGGACAAATGGAGTATCGTACAGAAGAAAGGAAAATGTCCGCAACACTGATTATACTCCCATAATTTAATCAAAAAGCAACGTTTCGACCCTTTATGGTCTTCTTCAGGCAAGAAGAAGACCATAAAGCCTGAAGAAGACCATAAAGGGTTGAAACGTTGCTTTTTAATTAAATTATGGGAGTAAAAATGTGTTGTGGACATTTTCCTTTATACTGTGAGGTAAACATTGCCTTTAATTCAGCATTGACAGCATTGAGAATGACTGGAAATTGCTGGGATAGAGATGGGGTGGGATCAAGAATTGACCTTGGGTCGGGTTAGAACTCTGGTCACTGAATTTATGGTATGACCCTCTAGCCTGTTGAACCACATACCTGTAGCTACGCTTTGCTGACAGTGCTTATTCTACAGTACCTAAAATACCATATAAAACTACAGGAGGTGGACCAAAATTTCAAGCGTCCTCAGTCTAGTAGTTACCTGGTGCATGCCCCCATGAGAAACATTAGAGCTAAACAAGTTAGCTTTAAAAAAGCATGATATGACCCCTTTAACTTCTTTTGGCTCTCAGTTTGCTATTTATAAAATATTACACCCCCCATCCAATTCCATTGCTATCAGTCAATTTTTAAACTTCTCTCAATATGATATATGATATTTAGTTGTCAGATGCCTTACCTTCCACCAGTTTTCAGTGTTTCCAGTGAGGACACTACTGTTGATTGACATTAGCGGATGGTATGAGGCGTTGAAACGTTCAGAAAACCAGCAATCAATCTTGTCTGTAGGGCAATGTCCACAAGCACAGGGCGATGTACTGATGTGTATATAATAGCTTTGCATATAAATAAATGCGCAAGAAACTAGCATTAAGAGCAGTAGCCCTACAGATGCACTTTTTCTAACTAAATTCCAGAACATTTCCCCTTGTTCTTTAAATTAACATTTGCCTGTAGCCTGCCTTTTTAACTTTAAATCGAAACCTATGATTAATAATTTAACACCAGGCAAGCTGAAGAAACAATGCACTGTGCAATTGTATTCTCCTGCGAACCCTTCATGAAATGTACTAAAGAACACCATTGGAAAGCTCAAGCCCAAAGCACTTGTGATGATGATCTGTGTGACGACAACGAGGTGGAGACAGATAATCCATGCCACTCCCTGGAAACTGTCAGTCAGTGGATTCTGCTGAGTTCAAGTTGAACACACCTAATATTGTGTGAATCTTTGGTCAGAGAACTTTGAGAAAAGCAGGTTGGATTATACCAATTTGACAGGTGGATGGGGTATACATTATCATATCATAAAACATGTGCAGTATTTTGCTGCCAAATCAAATAGATAAAGAAAACCAATAGGCCTAAGTTTTTCATGCAAGATAATTCATATTCTTTATTATTTAATGGAATAATGTGATTGTTTCTGTCTGTTTTTTATCTGATTTTTCTGTCTGTTTGTGGGTAGATGGCGGCGGTTATTTCTGATCTATAAGGGGTTATTACCCTTAACCATGGCAAATAAGATTTTGCCAAAATGGACTTGCCTGCCACTATATTTCATTTTATTTAAAACAAGCTCTGTCGACAGAAAACTTTTATTTCCATTGTCCTATTCATGAGCAGTGTATTTGATGAGTTATTGAGTTATAATTAGGTGGATAATGGCCTAAATTCATTTAATTGCTCAGTATTTCATAGTGCAATTTGAAGACAATTCCACCTACATCTCTATAGGATGTGGCAGTTATTTCTACTAGATTGACAAGGACAAACCTGTTTTGAAGCATTACAAAAATGCTGTTTTATGGGTGTGTGTATTGGGTGGAAGGCTGCACACCAGTCATTAGAAAACCCCCACAACCTTTTCACATACAGTGAAAACCTACACAACTCATGAAAGCTGCTAATAGGGTATTTATAGGAAAGGCAGTAAATACACAGGTGTAACTAGTACCTAATAGACTAAGCCAGGGGTCTCAAACAGGTAGCTTGGGAGCTAGCCAGGGGGGTCAGGATTTGGCCGGTTAGCTTTGCCAATTAGCATTGCACTTCCTCGTCGCCATTTTCCAGAAATTACATCATATCCGACTCCATTTGACATACGCTGATTGGTTAATGCTACACTTTCAGCTCATGTGAACGAGCTCCCTGTGCACAAACTTTTGTGGGTGTGCCCAGACTTGCCATTTGTAGCTCATCTCCATTACTAACATGGGCCCTCATTGGCCTAATGAAATGGAGTCAGAAGTGAGCTCCATGAAACACCATCTTGACAACTGAAAATTTTGTTCAATTTTGAATGAATTCACTAGCCTAGCATTCCACATTGGAATGAATGGGAGGCGGGACTTAGTATGTTTCTCCAGGTTTATTAATACCTCCATGGGAGCTTCTGAGTAGCTCTCCAAATGGTCAGAGGAAATTTAAATGAAGTTCATAACAAGGTTCAAGGTAAACTTTATTACCCCTCAGGGGAAATTCATGTGGTCATCACTGCTCGTTTTACAACATATAATATAGCCCAAAGAGACAAAGGGTGATTGAGACACACCACACCACAGCACAAAAACACAAACACACACCATAAAATACAAGATCCTAAAATATACTGTATACTAAATAAACAAATAAAAGAAAACTAGGATCAGTGATTTGACGTAGACAAGACAGAATGGGCCTGGGGTCCAGTCAGGATAATACAGAAGTTTTGAGTTTATTGTTGTGCAATGTTATTGCTGTAGGCACAAAGGACTTCTTATACCTTGCTGTTCTAATCTGTCTTTGTAGAAGTCTGCCACTTGACTTGTACTGTAGCTACTGACAAATTTTGGGAATAGAGGATGTGTTGCATCACTGGATCTGGTCTAACTTCTGGAGTATGAGCTGCTCATTGTGCAACTGAGCTACGGATGCTTGGTTGATGCCTGTGATTTAACTAGCGACATTGATAATGCGCTGCAGTTTTTTGTGATCCTTAGCATGTACGTTAGCTAAAGTACAGATGAGACCAAAAGATAGAACACTCTGCAGAGGAGATTTATAAAACATTTACAAAAGGCAGCTGTCCAGTCTAAAATTACTCGTTTTCCAACATCCTCTGTTTTCTTAGATTTATTTAGAGCACATTCTGTGAAAGACAGCTTATTATCAAATTCAACACCAAGATATTCAAAGGATGGGACCTGGTCTCCTAGTTCCCTATTGATCCTGGATTGGGACACTGTTGTGCCTTCTTTTTAAAGTCCATCGCCGTCTGACTGACAGTCAAAATTATTAGTGACAAAACACACCCCTGTGGTGCTCCTGTACTAGTGACTTGTAAAGATGAAGTGTATGAGTTAAAACGGACTTGGATTGGTCAACAAGTCCAATATCCATGAGATAAATCTGGGATTGACTCCAAGTTTCCTCCCCATTAAATTGGGCTGGATTGTGTTGAAGGCACTACTAAAGTCAATAAATAAAATTTTCACCAGGCTATTAGGCCCAGTCCCATTTCTCTTCCCTAACACTGGCACTTGTTTGCAGATCTTCCCCTACTAAACTGGACAGCACTTCGCGTAAAGTCATGTCTTAACACAACAATGCAGAATTCAACTGAATTTACATCAAACTAAGATATCCCGACATTAAAAAATACAAAAGTGTATGAGTTAAAACGGACTATGCTGACTATGATTGGTCAAGAAGTCCAATATCCATGAGATAAGTCTGGGATTGACTCCAAGATTTAACAGTTTCCTCCCCATTAAATTGGGCTGGATTGTGTTGAAGGCACTACTAAAGTCAATAAATAAAATTTTCACCAGGCTATTAGGCCCAGTCCCATTTCTCTTCCGTAACATGGGCACTTGTTTTCGAGTGCCCTCCAAAGTGAGACA
>JAODXP020006116.1:0-55012 GCA_027497455.2 Sardinella longiceps
GACTTGGACAGTCACGGGAAGGCCAGAGCCTAGGCCATACCTGAGCAAGCTAAGGCCCGGGGGCCAGATGCGGCCCGCAGAGCTGTTTAATACGGCCCGTGGATCCATCCCAAAATAAAATAATTTCTCATTTAGTCATGGTGACTTAGATTAAAGGCCTTATTTATCAAATGTGTTGTATTCATGAAATGCTAATTCCACCCTTTTAAACCTGCATATGTCCTCTGAAGAAAGTGGGGCTATTGGTTTGAGCCAATTTACCGACATCAGTTGGTTAACCGTTAACACCCGGCCCGTTAGTCAAAAACTAAAACCCAATGTGGCCCCTTGGCCAAAATAATTGCCCACCCCTGGCCTAGGCTGACCACTGGACCTGTGCCTCCAGTCGGAATTCAATAGGCTCCTAGTGACGAGAATGAAACTGTGGAGCATATAATACATTTCTGTCGCTGATCACTGAAGTCAATGCATTCACTCACACTGCGCTCAGCCATGACTAGTGCAGTACAAGGGTGGAAATAGTCCCATTCTAAGGTCTCTGGATTGACCTACACGAACAGTCACATGTGTCCCATGGCACTCGGCCAGACGTCACTTCTCTTGGAGGGCTGAAAGATGCATCCCTGTCTAAATTACCTTCATTGCCAGCAATTGAAGACAATTACAAGAAGACACAGTTGAAAGGCAGGGAGTGACATATTGTTAATGACACCAATTCTGTCACACTATTTTCTCACTGACAGTCTAGCTGTCAATGTCTAACCATAGATAGACCTTGACAAACAAACAAATACTACTGTGATCCAATTTAAAGAAAATTTAGACCCATTTAGACCTTGACAAACAAATACTACTGTGATCCAATTTAAAGAAAAAAAGTATTTTATATATTAAAAAAATCTTTTTCGAAATCATTTTTTGTATTTCGCAATCAAGTCACTGAGAATGTCCTTTTCATGCATGTCGAGGGCTTTGAACAGGATCTCCGCCTGTTTTTGTATTTTTATTCTATTCAGGATCATCCTCATTCTGGCTTCATTGGTCCCCAGTGCTTCTGCTTCTGAGATCATCTCTGAGTGAAAGCCCTCCTCCTTCAGAACATCTAGGATGGACATGGTGTTTGTCACCATTTTAATAAGAGAGCTGCGATTCTTCTCTAAAAATGCAAGTTTGTCTAAGTAGAAAGAACAAAAAAGTGAAAAATATTGTTAAGCTGTTGCTGTATAACATTTCATAACAATACTATGATATTTAAAATAGCATTACAAACGGATACTTTACCAGATATTATTGTCATAGTGACTATTATGCATCTATGCCACATCATAGTATTTTGCAGAATGGGACACCCAACATGTATACATAATTTAGCCATGAATGCCCTTACTGAACCAGGCATTTCAAACATTGCCACAATAATATTTAAATGCAAGGGGATGTCAGCTACATTTGTCTAGTCCTTTTGGCCGTCAAAAGAGAGTCGCCAGAGGTGGACAATGCCATAATGTTCACTGCAACAACAGGCTAAAGGCATCAAGTTAGTTTTGGAACTGCTTGCACTTTACCTTTTATTTGATTTTCCACTGCAGTCTCCACTGCAGTATCCACAACATCTGCTGTAGGTCTACTTCCATCTACAGTATGCAGATAACATCAGGGTCAAACACTATTCGTTCTCATGCTGTATTGGTGAACTTAGTTTGCAGGCTCTATGAGCTTTAAATGAGGCTGTCGTCCCAGCCGTGGCAAACCGTGAGCGCATCTGAATTGCGCACTGTATTTACCCATGCTAATACCTTTCTTCAAGTTATACGTTTATAACTAAATACTTATAGGTTACAGTTTAAGAAGTTCGTGAAATTTAAATACCGGATTTGACCGCCAACCATTTGCCGAGATCTGGGTATGTTTCCTTTATTCTCTTATGATCCAGCGCGCGAAGAAAGTTGGCGCACGTCTCCTCTCCCTTGCTATAGATCTTGTCAAGAAGTTCACTAGTGGCCTCATCTGGTTCTCTGATGGCTTTTATGCTTCTGTATTCACTGTCAGTTATAATTTCCTCTGCATGCACATGTTGTAAAATAAGGTTGTGATCCACTCGCAGCCAATCCATGAGATTCAGTTTATTCTTTTTAATAAGCTGTCTCTTCTAGGAGGGAAAACAGTCAGTCATAGGCCTATAAATAGAGACAATGCCGTTAATTACCACTGATTCTGCAAATAAAATATCTAACTTACCGAATGATCCATTTCGAGGAGGTTGTATTTTCAAACTTCAAAACAACTTCCTTGTTTCGGTTTCTTTCTTTTCACGATTTGGGCGGGGTTAGACGCAGAGACTGAGAATAGGATGGGCAAAGGATAAAACAATAACTTTTACTACACATCTGTCGGCGTAGGCCTACGTCGTAAAGACGCTTTAACTCAAAAGTATCTATTGCTTCTGTGCTTATGTTACAGTAATGCCAAACAGTAGACATGACATCGTAACTATTTTTTAATTTGAACATTAATTATTAGAAGAAAGTGGGGTAACACTTTGTGGTAAGGGTACATGAATTATCATGAATTCATGCATGATTTCATTCATGATTCATTCGTGATTCATGCATTACTTCATCTCTGAATATCTAATGACTCATCAGGTATTAGCATGAATTCATTGTTTATCATTAATGACCTCCTGCTGAAATAGCAGATGATCTTAAGCATTAATTACTCTGGGTACATCATCGTGAGTCATGACTAATTACACATGATCATGATGTTTTTGTTCAAAAGAATTTGATATAATTTGATATAATAAAAGTACTTATTTAGCCTACTTTGGCCTAGTCATACGCCATACGTAAACTAAATTTTACCAATTTAACCATGTCAACACTTTAGTTGAGGGGGCACAAACATGATGAATTCATCATGATCATGCTAATAATCATGACTCATGCTAATTAATCATGACTCATGATGATGTACCCAGAGTAACTAATACTTAAGATCATGTGCTATTTCAGCAGGAGGTCATTAATGACAAACAATGAATTCATGTTAATTCCTGATAACTCATTAGACTTTCAGAGATGAAGTAATGCAAGAATCATGAATTTATCATGAATGATTTCATGCATGAATTCATGATAATTCATGTACCCTTACCGCAAAGTGTTACCGAAAGTGGAGACAACCACTTCTACTCTGCTTTGGATATTTTCAGCACTTATCTGACTAGCCAGACTATACCACAATGTAGGCTACACCTACAGGTATAGGCTATCAGCATCACCACATCACGATAACTATTTACTGAGAGCAGAAAATGTCAAACTTCAGTGTCTATGTGAAAAAGCATACAAAAAAAAAAGAAAAAAAGTCTGTAGCCTAAACCACCTTTCTATGAAAGCTATGAATTCAGACGAATGGTGGGTGTGTTATGGTTGCAATGCACTTTTGGAACACTTCTTGGTTATGGCTAAATTCCATATAGGAGGCAGTGGTGGGCACACAGGGACATTTAACTCAGAACATGTAATTTATCAATCATGCGTTCCTGGTAATTTACATAATGATATATAAAGTTAGGCCTATAAAGAAATTAATCCTTTTTTAATCCCACCTCAGATCTCTAGGTAAACATTTTTTCCAATGTCATGACGATAGGCTACGCCTGCAATCACGCACGGTGCCTGAATACTATCAGGCCTGAGAGAAAGCACTGGATGGGGAGGAACAGGCCAAGACATAATATTGATATGGAAAAAATAAACAATTTTATTAATATGGACAATAATAAAGGTAAAAAATATTGTTTATGATTCTGCCACTCTATGTTCTTGCTGACAATATAGCACTCAAAATTTAGTCACCTAGATACAGTATAAACCTCTAAACATCTAACAATTAACATGTAAACTAACCGTATTTAAAAAAACACACAAACAAACCAAAAAAAAAAAAACACTTTTTTACTTGTTTAAAAAATTTCTCTGTACAAAAATAGTTTCACATCAATTTCATGTTTTCGTATTTTGCAATCAAGTAACTTAGAATATCCTTTTCATGCATGTCGAGGGCTTTGAACAGGATCTCCGCCTGTTTTTGTATTTTTATTCTATTCAGGATCATCCTCATTCTGGCTTCATTGGTCCCCAGTGCTTCTGCTTCTGAGATCATCTCTGAGTGAAAGCCCTCCTCCTTCAGAACATCTAGAATGGACATGGTGTTTGTCACCATTTTAATAAGAGAGCTGTGATTCCTCTCTAAAAACGCAAGTTTGTCTGAGTAAGAAGAAAAAACAGAGACAATGCCATTAATGTTTTCTTGTATAACATTGCGTAACAATACTATATTTTCAACATCACAAAATTTGAGATGCTTTAAAAGGATCCCCGGCTACTTTGGCATGTTAACGTTATAAGATTAGTAACAACGTCAATTTTAATTTACATTACCCCAAAACATTAAAAATACGACGAAAATGTTTATTAGAACCTGAAAATCATTTCTTTGGTAAAGTTCTATTACGGTTACGCCTCAATGACTTATGGGTAAATCATGACATCAAATGGTTGTCCAGCAAAATTCCATGGCTTTACAGGACCAGTTTAGGACGTTATTGCAAAGTTACATACCTCTTCTGTTAAGTTTGCCGTTTAACCAACGCCACCATGAATTAAGGGAACAACGTGGAAGACAGTACACGGTGTTGGAAGATGATCGGAAAGGTGAGGATACGATAGAGGATCAATATTTACGTTGTCCATGTGTACCCCCAGCTTGACCAAAAGCAGTGCAACCATTTGTCGTCACGTTTTACCCATAAGTCATTGAGGCGTAACAACAATGGAACTTTACTAGAGAAATGAATTTCAGCTTCTAATAAACATTTTCTTTAAAACCGTCGTATTTTTAATGTTTTTGAATAACGTCAATTAAAGTTGACGCCAATGCTAGTCTTATAATGCTAACATGCCCAACTAGCCGGGGATCCTTTTAACAGATATTGCTGCCATACTGACTATTATGCCATATTTTCATGAAATACCCTCTCTCATTTGGGAGTTTCTATTTTGATCTAGTGGGTATTCACACCTGTTTGTTTAGTTCATAAAAATTAACTTTAAAATTAAATTAACTTTGATCATAGCTGTTAAATTGGTGGTGGTTTCATCGTAAAATACAAAAAAACATTGAATTTCTATGATTGTTTATGTCTACTTTCACTTTGACCGCTTCTCTTGCCTTACCATACACAATTTATTTTGAAATTCTACTCCACTTGCAAAAAAAGCAATGTGAAAGAGAACCACATCAAAGGAAAAAAAGAAACATCTTACTTTGGCCCTGACCAAAGCAAGTGAATTAACACTTCCCTGGTGTGAATACCCCCTTAGAAATGGTCTGCATTTAATGGTCTCACTTGCTAATGGTGTGGAATTACCCAGTGGCCAGACAGTGTGGGAAAAACCGCAAAAGCACCTGTTTGAGCTGCAATGGAGGATGAGACTGAGGCTGAATTGCCTGGGATGGAGGAGACAGAGTGCATCTCCACTGCGCCAGAAGACAAAGCTATGGTAGAGATATACAGCATTAACAAACTACATATAACTCAATTGAACAAAACAGTACACATTTAGCATCCAATGTCATTGATGTTCTACCTTCCAAAGGGGTCGGGATGTTGGTGGTGTATTGGAGTCTAGAGACACCACTAGAGATGTTCACATTGCCCTGTTGTAGTTGTCTGCAACATTCAGATCTCGCAATGTCTGTTTGCCACACTTGCTGTTGGTCTACAGAGCCGAGCAGCTCCATCTCAAAGTCAATAGCCTTCCTTACAGAAACATTGAAGAAGTTGGGAGCAATACTGCTGTGCCTCAGCATTAGTTTTCCTGGTTTAATAGTGGCATTGCAGTCGGTCTTCATCACATAAAACTCATTCATCTGAAGAGGTATATCAGGCCGGGGCTTGGCAAGTCTGAAGCCTTTGAATCCCTCCTCTAATTCCTGCTCTTTCACTAAATTGCGGTGCTGGGCATCTCCTGGTAGGAGGTATGCACGGAAAGTGAGGGGTACGGTGCTGCTCCGATAGACCAGAACATCTGCATGGATTTTAATCTGCTTCTCCCTCTCTTCAGCTTTCCCAGGGAAAATGAAGGATTTCAAAGAGTAGAAAACCCCAAGAATAGAAAAGGAAGGCTTCACCAGCCTAGCATGGAAGCGACGTAGCTCACATTTTTCTATACATATTCCACTGTCATCCATATGTATAATTCTCACAGCTTCCTTCAGAAAAGACTGACTGCTTCCCAAACAGAGGAAATGTGGCAGATGAATCTCGCCCACCTTTCCTGAGGTGATACTGATGTCCATCAAAGGTCCAGCTGGTCTGTACTGCATTGGGGACAGGTCATCAGCCAAAATATTAAAATCTATAAAACAAAACTGCAAGGTTATTGGACAAGAACATGACCAGCGCAGACTGGACACTTTGCACTCATAGCTCCCTGCTGGAGAACTCAAGGTATAAATGGAGATGGACTTCTTTTTGTGGACTTGATAAGGCTTGATCATGACCCAGTGGCTGGGTTCAGGAACTTCAGCACAGGACTCACTTCTGTGTGGAGCATACTTGTGCGGAACATCCCTTGGAAAAAGTGTAGAAAGAAAGAAACAGTGAAAGCTACTAAAGTACATTATTGACATTTTACTTTCATATTACAGTAACAGACAACCTCTGTCTCTCTCATCATCGAATCATTTTGTTAATAAAATGAAAGCTTCAGCATGAATGAATAAACAAACACAAAAACCTGAAAGGCCTATTTGCAAAATTATTAAGATAAAATTAAAAAGGAAATAGGGCTAGACTGAAGCTTCTGTTAATTTTCCTGGGAGACCTCTCTTGGAGTATCCTGAAATATGCTTGCTGTTAGTGTCTTTGTCATTTTGTCCTGTCTTGAAACACAACGTGCCTTTTACTTTACCCTGTCTTGTCATTTTATTTATTTATTTATTTTTCATGCTCTTGCTGTAAAGCACTTTGGTTGTAAATGTGCTATACAAATACATTTTACTTACTTGCTTACTTACTTTAGGGGGCCGTAAAATAGCCTACCCAAACTGTCAGGGATTTGCTGTCTTGTAGAGAATTACAATATGCCAATGCTTTTGATAACAAAGACTTTGTGTTTTTAATTAGACAATGCCATTTCTCTATGCGCTGTAGGCCTATGCTAGAAACCGTTGTGGAGACTACTGAACCTTTCGGGAACGTTTTGATGCACCAACATCTAACTTGGTACATGTAAATGGTTGCTCATCCTTGTGGGCGCAATGAATACAGTGACCTTTGACCTCTGGGTGATGCTATAATTTGTGAAAATGCCTTTATTATTGATTGGTTTCATTTGTATGCTTACCATCCTCCGAAGCCAGTCTGACCTTTTTCATTCTTTAAAACAACTTGAAAAGGTTTACGATCCATTAACAGACCATCTACACAGGAACCAGACTCCAGGCCAAGGGGACTAGAATCATTGCTGAAGTTGACCCCATCTCCACTGGCGAGTCTCTGGTTGTCAGGTGCATAGCCACTCAGCTGCCGAATGTGTTTCGCAATCAAGTCACTCAGAATGTCCTTTTCATGGATGGCGAGGGCTTTGAACAGGATCTCTGCCTGTTTTTGTACTTTTATTCTATCCAGGATCATATTCATCCGGGCTTCATTGGTCCCAAGTGCTTTCACTTCTGAGATCATCTAGGATGTTCATGGTGTCCGTCACCAATCTAATGAGAGAACTGCAATTCTTCTCAAAAAATGCAAGTTTGTAGAAAGAAGTAGAAAGAAGAAAAACAGCAAAAATGTAATTAATCTGTGCCTGTAGATAGCATAACATTCCATAACAGTAATTTGATATTTGCAGCATTACATTATTGTTGCCACACTCATTCCAATACTTATGCCAATTCCTATGTATAAGCAAAGCGATGGGACACCCAACAGCATTATGCATCAATAGTATCAGTAGTATTAAAACTTGCAACAATAATTATATTTAACTGCAAGGGGATAGCTGCTATATTTGTCCTTTTGGCAGTCAAAAGAGAGTCGCCAGAGCTCGACAATACCATAATGTTCACTGCAGCTAACAGGCATAAGGCATACAGCAATATCATCTTAGTTTTGGAACTGCTAACTTTACCTTGTATCTGATTTTCATTCTCCACTGCAGTAGGCCTATCCACAACAGCTACTTTAGGTCTACTTCCACTTCCATCTACAGTATTCAGATAACATCAGGGTCAAACACTGTAATTACTTAGCCTACTATTCGTTCTCATACTCTATTGGTGAACTTAGTTGGCAGGCTCCATGAGTTTTAATAAATGTGGCTGTGTTAAACCGAGAACGCACCAGGGTTGCGCTTCTGGATTTACCCAGTGCTAATAACGGTCTTCAAGTTGTACATTTATAACCAATTGACGCTACTCGTAGACTATAGTTTAAGAAGTTCAAGCGTGAAATTTAAATACCTGATTTGACTGCCAACCATTTACCAACATCTGGGTATGTTTCCTTTATGCTCTCATGATTCAGCACCTGAAGAAACTTCGCACACTTCTCCTCTCCCTTTTCATAGATCTTGTCAAGGAGATCCGTATTGGCCTCATCTGGGTCTCTGATGGCTTTTATGGTTTTGTATTCACTGTCAGTTAGGGACTGTACGTTATTTACCTAACCCTAACCTTAACCCCCCCCCCCCCCCGGTAAATAACGTACAGTCCCTTATAATTTCCTCTGCATGCACATGTTGTAAAATAAGGTTGTGGTCCACTCGCAGCCATTCCATGAGATTCAGTTTATTCTTTTTAATGAGCTGCCTCTTTTAGGAGGGAAAACAGTTAATAGGCATATAACAATGTTGTTAGATTACCAGATTCTGCAAATAAAATATCTAACTTACCGAATGATCCATTTTGAGGAAGTTGTACTTTCAAACTTCAGAACAAGGTCCTTGTTTCGATCTATTTCTGTTCACGAAAACTAAAAACTATATATAATATTGTGATATTTTTATCAATAGACCTAGTAATTATTAGAAGAAAGTGGAGACAACCACTTCTACTCTGCTTTGGATATTTTCAGGCTCAAATAGTCCACACTACAGCACTAGCCTGACTAACCAGACAACAAATAAGGAAGGCTACAGTCCTAGGCTACCGCAGCACCACCACATCATGATAACAATTTAGACTACTGAGAACAGAAAAGGTCAAACATCAAGGTCTATATGAAAAATATACAAAAAATTATGTCTGTAGCCTAAACCGCCTTTCTATGAAATGTATGAATTCGGATGAATGGTCGGTGTTGTGTTTGCGATGCACTTTTACGGTATAGAACGGTATAGAAGTTTGAAAGCTCGCACTACCAGACTCTGACTTTTTTCACCAAGCTAATAGACTGCTCAACTCATGCTGAAGACAATAAGGCACTTTTTTTGCACTACACATACATAGACACACACACACACACACCTTTCATTTATTTATATTTTTTGAGGAGACAAAACACAAGAATTTTTACTCTTTTATAGGCTTCAAACCTATGATGAGAAGTAATAAAGATATCTTGAATCTTGAATCTTGAAACTTTTGGAACACTCCTTGGTTATGGGTAAGTTCCATATCTTAGGAGGCAGTAATGGGCACACAGGGATGCACATTAACTCAGAACATGTAATTTATCATTCCTTATGAGTTCTTGGCAATTTATATAAATCTATGTAAAGGTAGGCCAACAACGAGAAGAAATTCCTACTTTAATCCCACCTCATATCTCTACTGGCAAACGTTTTTTCCACTGTCATGATGGTAGGCTACGCCTGCAATCACGCACGGTGCCTGAATACTACCAGGCCTGGGAGAAGCACTGGAGTGCGGTTCCCAACACCGTCGTTGCAAACTAACATAGCAACTTGTCACCGGGTGACGTATTTTAAAAATTGCTGCTGTTCTAGTTTCCCTAGGGGAACCATTTTAGTGATGCACAACATGGCAGCTTCCAGCTCCATGATCATAATAATGAGCTACAGGTGTGCTAATTGGAGGAAATGGGCTGTGATTGGCATGCACATCAGGAACAAGTGTTTTTAAGTGCTCTGTTTGCCAGTGTCTGGAGAGACGGCAGGGCAGGAACACGCAGATGCGGCCTGGCGGCCATGGAGGCTGAATGCTGAATGCTGAATGCTGAATGGAACAAAGACGAAAAGCTGACCAGTCGAAGTGATGTGGAGTAACTGGCCTATTGAGACTCGTGGTTGAACCTGGTGTGCCGGAGACCTGCCTCACAAGACGGGAGGCTATAAGATGAGAACTTTGCCTCGCAACGAATATAAGTGCTTCACTCCAATAGTAACAAGCTCATTTTTCTCCACTATAGTGTGTAGTTCCGCCACTGCCCTGCCTTTGATTCTGCCGGATGTTTGTTCGGTAATTCAGTGACGTCCGTCTGCTGCTCCACGATTAATGTGCATGTGATGAACTATCAGTAATTGTGGCTTTGCTGTATTCTACCGTGTTGGCTGTGTGTGTCTCACACTCACTGCTGTAGTCCTTAAGTAGCCGTGCCCACCTGTGCCGAAGTATCCTGTGCTGCTCAACGCTGTACCCACCTGTGCCGAACCCTCCGGGCTGTACTACACTGTGCCTACCTGTGCTGAACCCTCCGGGCTGTGCTACGCTGTGTCTACCCGTGCCGAACCGACTCCTCACCTGTCACCCCTTGTGACTGCCTGCCTTGTGTGTATGTGAGTGCTGTGTCTATTGAAGTGTCTTTCCCTTGGCGTGCTACGCGTGCAGTGTCTTCTACAGGCTTCATAGGAGAGCGGTTTGGTTCTATGGATGGACCCGATAAGTGAATGGCCCCTCAGTTGCTGCACACTGGCACCGTTGCACCACGATTCCATTTCCCCGCTGTGGACCTCGGCAGCGCCCCCTTCGACCGCCATTCCCGGAGAAGCTGGCTGTGCGGATCAGTGGGGGAGCACATAGGAGGCCGGAAACCCCCTAGCCCAGGAGTGTTCCGGACTGAGGCCGAGTGGCCAACGGACTGCGCCCTTTTCCCCCCTTTCCTATTAATTATAAGGCTATTTAATAAATTGTGATTTTTATACTATCTCCTGTGGTCTGACTGCCTTATGGGTGGGTGTGGTTGCTCCTCGGGGTAGCTGAGGTAAAGGGTGGCATCTCTGGCGGCCCCTACCTGTGACAAACTTCCGTGGTTGGAACGAAGGTTGTCCGGCATTTGTGTTACCCAAAGCTGTCGCTAAGACTACAGTCTTTACAACTACAGTCGCTGGAACTTAGTCATTACAACCACAGTAGTCTCACTGTCTTAGAATCGTTCCCCAACGGCGTCGGATGAACTAACCTTTGGAAGTGGCACCATCGTTGCAACGAAATGTGTTTAGCTGTTGTTAAGCCTCACGTGACCATTTCCTCGTCTGTTTGGGTCTTAAAACTGTCAAATTGAGCATCATTTGATGCATTACCCCCACCTACAGGATGAACTAATTCCCACTTCAACTTCACCATGTGGTAGGCTAAGATGCAACTGTTTGAAACACAAATGCTCCAGTTATCCATAGAAGTTTCAAAGAACGAACAAAGATAACTTACAACACGTCACTAACCATCACGAGTCATATACATATATATATTATATATATATAAAAAGAAGACTTCGCTCCTGCCTGGATTTGAACCGGAGATTTGACAAAACATCAAACTTTTGTCACACATGTACTAAACTTTAACCCACACCACCACCGTGTCTGATGATTGCCATGAGGCACAACTCGTACTAAGTTTTTTTTTGTTTTGTATGGAGACTCATTAAGTAACGTGGTTATCATCAAATAGCCCATACAAATTGAAACACAGTCGTGTCGGGGTATATTATCTAGAGCTTGAAACGGGCCTTAAAACTAAGACCCGAACCGGCCCCAGCCCGAGAGAACTCCACCCGAGCCCGCCCCGGCCCGTATGATTGACAGCTTCATAGAGCCCGAACCCGTTTGCAACCCGACATTTTTCAATTGTGCACATATCAAAGCAGTCAACAATGAGTCATTTTTGCTGAACATTTCTACGTTTTTTATTCAGATTAGTTAGCCTACAGTAGGGCTGGGCGATATGGCAAAAAAATAAATCACGATTTATTTTCCTATATTGAACGATCTCGATTTTTAATCACGATCATGAATGATATGATGTAAACCCCCCCCCCCATTCATTCATTAAACACTGATATAGGCTTTTCTACTGATGTTGTCATTACACTGGCTCATAGGCCTATGCAATTGCAAAAGGCCTACAGATACTGCAATTTATTGATCTAATTTATTGCAATTATGGCATCCCAAAATGCATAAACTTTCATAAACTGTCTTTCAAATAAGTACAGCAGAAACATGATGCACAAATTTCTACCAATGCCTGATAAGCCTAAATTCAGGGTGAAATGCATTTACTGTTTCCATTTGCTCTGCAGGAGGCTCTCATTTTAATGACGAATTGATTTCATGTTAGACAAAGATAGTCTTTGCGTCTGCATAACTACTATAGAGGACGGATGTCCCAACACTCCTGAAGTTGAAGATGACAAACGTCGGAAAAAAACTTTTATGTCTCGCATAAGGGTGAATGGGAACCGTAGATAAAACTTGCAACCGCTAAATGTGCCCCACTATTTCTCCCTTCCTCGCCTGTTATACCGTCAAAAACACTCTACTTGCTCACTCGCAATTTAATGATTTTTTTAACGATCGCGCAAGACTTTCATTCGTGGCTGTCCGTGTGCCAACATTTAACTATGGAATGCTCCCATAATTTCCTGAAGACGATAGAAATGCGTGTGTCTTCATAAATACCCGAAACGACGGATAAGTTCTCTCTGGTTATGTTAGGCTTGCTCACAGCGGTGCAGGGAAGTCGAGACAGGCCTTACTGTGGGCTACAGCGGGGGTTGTGCTCAACATTGAACCGCGCCCACATTGAGGCTGCAAGTCCGCAGCTGGGGGTACTTGGAGAAGTCGGATTGTTAGCAGCAGTAGGCGCGCATCTTTCCAACTGCATGTAACGCACGTGATCGAGAAAATATGTCCTCAGCTGATCACCGTGATCGAACTAAATTTGATCGCGATCCCTAATCGAGATCGCATAATCGCCCAGCCCTAGCCTACAGATGTCTGAAGTTCAAGAACTTCAAGGCTAAAATAAATGATCTGCCCAAAGTTAAAAGAAAAATAACCAGTTGTCTTGCTGTCATACTTTAACATCACGTCGCACTTCTTGCATTTGACATACCCCACTGCCTCGTTTTTCTCATTGTGAACGTGCTCAAAATGTTTCCACACCTCCGACCTCGCATTTACTGGCTTGACCAACATGAATTCGCCAAGGGCTAATCTCCGTTTAACTTCTTCTACATCCATTTTGCATCTACTAACGCATGCCTGTAGATCGAACGTTAGGCGTATCTATCATGTGATCGCATATTTGCCGCGCATCGGCTTTCAGCCCGAGCCCGAGCTGGGCCCGCTTGGAATATTGAAATTAGAACCCTGTTGGGCCCCGTCGGGTTCGGGCAAATATTTCCAGCTCTAATATTATCTACCACTGTTAACTATATGATTCTAGTTTAGTTATCAACACTAGCGATTTTATGAGCTTAGTGATGCTTAAACTTTAGCCATGCTATGTTGACATGCTTTTTGCAACGAGTGCTTCCGAAACATCTGGAAATGATGTAGTTGGAACAATGTACAATGTAAGTTGTAACCAATGTCGTTGGGACTAACATGTTACGACAAAACTTCAAGCGCGTTGGGAATTGGTCGTTGTTTACCATCTTTATCGTTAGCAACTGCGTCGGACAATGGTGGTTAGCTAGCATCCGCTGGGAAACGGAGTCCTGGATGGGGAGGAGCAGGCCAAGGCATAATATTGATATGGAAAAAATTAATGTACCGCATGGCGGTACAAAATATGTCCGCTGCTCAGTTCTGCACATCCTCTGCCCTGTGTGTGTGTGTGTGTGTGTGAGACAGTAGGCCTTTCATCCCAAACCAGTAACCCTTTGCTTAATAGCACCACCTACAGGTAGATGGTTGTACAGTCATTAAATGTACATATAAATTCATTTATTTTTTAGCCCCCCATGGATGAAATTCCACAAAACTTGACATATTCCCACAAGATGTCAAGTTCATCATACACATTAAATTTGTCGCAGTTCATAACATCTGATCTAAAGATAGGGGTAATTAAAGTAGTATAATATTGCATTTTCATTTTTTACCATGGGGGTGCAAATCACAAATGACTGGATATGACGGAAGATCTGATATCACCAAGTAATTAAGAGTCCAGGATCAATGTCAAACTTGTTGCCCTGGATCAATGGGTTAGGTTTAGGGTTAGGAGTAAGGTTAGGGTTAGAGTACATTGATCCAGGACAAACAAGTTTGACATTGATCCTGGACTCTTAATTACTTGGTGATATCAGATCTTGCGGATATGACCTAAGTTGATGTGGGCTCTTGAGACCAACATTCCATAAACATTTCATCATCCTCATTATGGACAATAATAAAGGTAACAAATATTGTTTATGACACCAATTCTGCCACTCTATGTTCTTGCTGACAATATACAGTAGCACTCAAAAGTTTAGCCACCTAGATACAGTATAAACCTCTAAACATAACAATTAACATGTAAGCTAACAGTTTTTACTTTTTTTTTACTTGTTTAAAAAATATTTTTTCTCCGTACAAAAATAGTTTCACATCAATTTCATGTTTTCATATTTTGCAATCAAGTCACTCAGAATGTCCTTTTCATGCATGTTGAGGGCTTTGAACAGGATATCCGCCTGTTTTTGTACTTTAATTTTATTCAGGATCATCCTCATCCGGGCTTCATCATTCCTCTCTGCTGCCACTTCTGAGATCGTCTCTGAATGAAACCCCTCTTCCTTCAGAACATCCAAAATGCCCATGGTGTTTGTCACCAATCTAATAAGAGAACTGCGATTCCTCTCTAAAAATGCAAGTTTATCTGAGTAAGAAGAACAACAGGGAAAATGCCATTAATGTTTTCCTGTATAACATTGCATAACAATATTATGATATTAACATCACTAAATTTGAGATGCTATACCAGATATTGTTGCCATACTGACTATTATGCCATTTGGGCTCTCAATTGGGAGTTTCTTTGATCTAGTGGGTATTCACACCTTTTTTGTTTAGTTCACCAAAAAATACTTTAGAATTAAATTAACTTTGATCGCAGCTGTTAAATTGGTGGTTTAATCGTAAAATACAAAAAGATTGAATTTCTATGACTGTTTATGTCTACTTTCACTTTGACCGCTTCTCTTGCCTTACCATACACAATTTATTTTGAAATTCTATTCCACTTCCAAAAAATGCAATGTGGAAGAGAACCACATCAAAGGAAATAGAAACATTTTATTTTGGCCCTGACCAAAGCAAGTGAACTAACAGACTTCCCTGGTGTGAATACCCCCTTAGAAATGGTCTGCATGGAATGGTCTGTCGACTCTGTACTTGCTAATGGTGTGGGTTTACCCAGTGACCAGACAGTGTGGGAGACACAGGAAAAGCACCTGTTTGAGCGGCAATGGAGGATGAGACTGAGGCTGAATTGCCTGAGACAGAGGGCATCTCCACTGTGCCAGAAAACGAAGCTATGGTAGAGACAGACAGCATTAACAAATTACATATAAGTCAATTGAACTAAACAGCACACATTTAGCATCCAATAAAAGTGCTAGTGCTGTACTACCTTCCGAAGGAGTCAGGATGTTGGTGGCGTATTGGAGTCCAGAGTCAGGAGGTTCAGTGGAGGCACTCACATTGCCCTGTTGGAGTTGTCTGCAACATTCAGATCTTGCAATGTCTATTTGCCACACTTGCTGTTGGTCTACAGAGCCGAGCAGCTCCATCTCAAAGTCAATAGCCTCCCTTACAGAAACATTGAAGAAGTTGGGAGCAATACTGCTGTGCCTCAGCATTAGTTTTCCTGGTTTAATGGTGGCATTGCAGTCGGTCTTCATCACATAACACTCATTCATCTGAAGAGGTATATCAGGCCGGGGCTTGGCGAGTCTGAAACCTCTGAATCCCTCCTCCAACTCCTGTTCTTTCACTAAACTGCGGTGCTGGGCATCCTCTGGCAGGAGGTACGTGCGGAAAATGAGAGGTACAGTGCTGCTCTGATAGACCTGAACATCTGCATGGATTTTAATCTGCTTCTCCATCTCTTCATATTTCCCAGGGAAAATGAAGGATGTCAAAGAGTAGAAAACCCCAAGAATAGAAAAGGAAGGCTTCACCAGCCTAGCATGGAAGCGACGTAGCTCACATTTTTCTATATATATTCCACTGTTATGCGTGTGTATAATTCTCACAGCTTCCTTCGGAAGAGACTGATTGCTTCCCAAACAGAGGAAATGTGGCAGATGAATCTCGCCCACCTTTCCTGAGGTGATACTGATGTCCATCAAAGGTCCAGCTGGTCTGTACTGCATTGGGGACAGGTCATCAGCCAAAATATTGAAATCTATAAAGCAAAACTGCAAGGTTACTGGACTAGAACATGACCAGCGCAGACTGGACACTTTGCACTCATAGCTCCCTGCTGGAGAACTCAAGGTATAAATGGAGATGGACTTCTTTTTGTGGACTTGATAAGGCTTGATCATGACCCAGTGACTTGAGTCAGGAACTCCAGCACAGGATTTGCAGCTTCTGTGCGGAGCATCCTTGTGGGGAACATCCCTTGGAAAAAAGGAGTAGAAAGAAACACTTTGACATTTTACTCTCATATTACAGTAACAGACGACCTCTGTCTCTCTCATCATCAAATCATTTTTATAATAAAATGAAAGTTTCAGTGTGAAAGAATGAACTAACACAAAAACCTGAATTTCACCCTCAATAGTATCAAACCCTTATAAGCCATTTTCTACAACACCATAGATACAGACGGCAAGTCTGACCACGCCCACAAATATAGCTCCGCTGTGGGGGAATTAGAGAAAAATAGTCCCATCTGGGGGAAAGAGCAGGCTCACGCAGTGGGGAAGTCAATGGCATGCTAAGCTAGAAGTTACTCTGAGCACCATCTACAAGGAGCCTGACACATTTTTGAGGGCAATGCCTGAAGGTAGTAATGATGATCAGATGGTCCGATGTGAATTCTGAACTTGACACCCCTCCAAACGCGATACTGATGACAATTTAGATGATGTTTGTTAGCTTCATTAGCTTGCTAACTAGCCAACTTCATTGATCACCACAGTAAATATAGCTAACTTTAGCTTGCTTAACTGAGCTAATCAGACTTGTGATTGAAAGTTGCTTTACTTTTGACAGGAGCAGAGACAGCTCATGACATTTCTGTTAGTGTAACTGCAATAAACAAATGATGGGGAAATTATTTTAGTCAAAACACAAACAGGCAAACAGGTCATGATTAGACAAAACATCTAATATGGACTTTGTTCAATTTTACTAAATGATCTTTTATTGTTAAGCAACTTTGGCCCAGTCCCATTTCTATCACTTCACTTCCCCCCGATTTTGGCCCTAACACTCGGTTTGCGCATTCATGTGTAAGTGTAGGGTGTCCCAATACTTTCGGGACCGAGGGATAGTGGCTTTCAGTCCTTCAAATTGCCCCTTCAAACGGAGGGAGGTCAGGTGCAGACTTCGAACAAAGTGAAGTTGAAGTGAAGATGAAATTACCCACGATTCTTTGCGAACTGTGTGTCGGTACCCGATCTGTGTCCGACTGCCCGAGCTGTGTCCCGTATATATAGCTACTATTGCAATTAAGCATGTATATATATTTTTTTTAATGTTGGGATATCTTAGTTTGATGTAAATTCAGTTGAATTCCGCACTGGTGTGTTAAAACATGACTATTAGAAAATCTTTCACCAGAATTACCAGCCTCTCATGTGGGTGATGATAATTGTCGATGACGGCTTTTGAACAGTTTACCCCGGTTAAAAGCCTTATATCCGTTCAGTGTTAACGATATACACATGAAACAGGTGAAGACGTTTTTATGCGAAGTGCTGTCCCATTTATTAGGGGAAGATCGCACTTCTCACTACACAATCGAGGGGTGTCTCATCTTGGAGGGAACTCGAAAACGAGTGCTAGTGTTAGGGAATAGAAATGGGATTGGGCCTTTCTCTACCTTGTCCATTCCCCATAATGTTAAATAGGCCTCTGTTATCCCCCACGCCAATTCCACCCTTGCATGTTGGGGGCGTTATCTATACTTGCCGTCTGTATTTATACAGGGGGCAGGGCCCTCTCATTATGTAGGAGGGGCACCCTCACCACCCTGACCTCCGTTGTGAAAATCTCAATGTAGTATATCTTTCCTATTAGTGAATTCGATGCACTTTATGTTACTAGACTTTACATGCTGTGCATGACTTTACATACCCCTTGTCTTTGCTTAACATTCTTATGATGGTTATAATAAAAAAAAAATGTTAAATAATCATTTAAATTCCTTTAAATTAAAATAGACTAACTTACAATGTTATCAAGCAAATCTAAGCTGTTATGTATTTAGGTTAGTTGTTTTTATTTTTTGGAATTTGCAAAAAGTGCAATGCATGATGGGTACAGTAAGCCATCGTCCTGCTGCGTCAGCTGTCAGTGGACCATGTAAGAAATGCGCATGCCTGCCGTCTTTGTTGGTTGTTTAAGTATATGCACAGATGAAGCGTGTTTAAAAGTAAAAGCGGGGCACAGTTAGCCTGGCGAATGCCAAACTAAAATCACAAGTGATATTTTGTCTGGGGACCTACCTATTGCATTTCTCGTAGCGGAAGCATCGTTTACAATTGTCCATAGCCGTTTATTGGGTGCTACGAATGTCTATCATAGCGTCTGTACATACCTCGGAGCCAATACCAGAGCCACCACGTGACGTAAAATGCGATTGAGGGCCGTACAAATCCCTTTTTGCTCTGCGATTGGATACCGAAAGCAGGTGGGAAAAACGGCCATGGTCTCCATGCTCCTCTGCAGAGTGAAATGAAATAAGCGTGCAAAGGAGCATGGGAATTCCCAGGCTAGGGCACAGTAGAGGATGGACAGAATAATAAAGAAAGAGCAATCTTTAGACCTCTTAAGTTCGACTGATTATTTTTACTTCACCATCGCCTGCTTCTACTAGTTGTGAACATGACTCAATACCCTGTGCTAGCACTAGCTGTAGCTTTGGCCAATGTAGAGAAGGGTTGGGAATGTGGAGGGGGAGATTGAGAACCAGAGAATTGTTCATCAGTCTACATTATTTTGCAACCAGCTCTCTTATTGGCATGTTAGAAATTGAAAATGAAAGAAATCTCTGTTTTTTATTTGATTGTTTTAAAATAATGTTTTAAAAAAGCAATGCCTTGGGAGAATCAAGGCAGAGTAGCAAAACAACTATTCGTTTGGAAACTGAAAGTCATCTACAGTATCCACAGTTAACGGAGAGGTTGAGCTGGCCAGGCTGAAAAAAACAGGGGTTCCAGCAACACAAGGGGGAGGGAGCGGAGCAAAAACGAGAAAAGTTGCAGAGAGCACTGTTTACTGATGCCGAAATATGTGCGAAATTGTCAACTCAATTGCAGCTTTATCTAGCTGCACTAGTAATAGGCTAGTAATGACACTGCTATCCATAGACAAGGTTGTGGAGAAGAGCAAGCTGTCTCGTATTTCGTTAACTGCATGAAGGTAAGACTTTTTTATTTTGGAGCGGCTGGCTCTATGTTTTATATGCATTGGTGTTTAGGTTCAGTTGTTCCGAAATGTGTTGGAATTAAACTCCATCAAATGTTTTACAGCTGATGAGAAAATAGTTCAGTCCATTTAATGTAGGTTCTTTAATTTTTTTTACCTCCACCAAGGAGGTTATGTTTTCGCTGGCGTGTGTCTGTCTGTCTACAGTTGTGTCTGTCCATCTGTCTGTGTACAATATAACTTGAAAAGTACTGCACGGATTGGATGAAATTGTCGGAGAACGTATGTATTGGGATGATTAAGAACTGATTTGATTTTGGTGGCGATCGATGATCGAGAACACGATCTGTGACCACATTGGCTTGGCGGAGGTCTGTGCTCTCTGAGCACTTTTCTGGTAGGCCTACATTTTTTAGAATTCTTTTAGAAAAAAACAAAAATATGAGTCACTCAGTTACATTCTATGAAAATCAGAAACTAGGTCATTCATAAGACTATTTGGTAACATTTTCTATGAACCCAGTATTCATAGGCCGTCAGAAATGCATTAATAAAATTTCATAATGCATTCAAAAAGGCTTATAAATACTGACCTTTTATTACACGCCTATGCTATTGATATCAAAGCGTTATTAGACGATTTACTCGTCATGCCGTTTCTCTGTGCGCTGTAGGCCTATGTTAGAACTGAAAGGGGAATATTCCGATAACGCTTTGATGTACAGTTCTGTACCAACCTCTAACTCAGTACATGTAAATGGGTGCACATTCTTGTGGGGCGTAATAAATATGGTGACCTTTGACCTCTGGGTGGTGGTATAATTTGTGAAAATGGCTTTATTGTTGATTGGCTTAATTTGTATGCTTACCATCCTCTGATGGATTCAGTAGGTCTGAGACGAAGTGTGAGATGAATAGTACTCCCAGATACAATGCCATAGTCTTCCAATTTTCTGCCATCATCAAGCTGCTTGCCTTGGTAAATCAGTCTCTGCTGGTCTACAGGAACTCTCTCCTTGTTGTAGATCTTGCTTTTAAAAGCAGTGACAGTTTCACCTGGCATCACATCATAGCAGCGAGTCTGACCTTTCTCATTCTTTAGGAAAACTTGAAAAGGTTCAGGATCCGCTACCAGAACCATTACACAGGAACCAGACTTCAGGCCAATGGCACTAAGGGGACTGGAATCATTGCTGAAGTTGACTCCATCTCCACTGGAGAGTTTCTGGCGGGCAGGTGCATAGCCACTCAGCTGCTGGATGCGTTTCTTTAATTCTCCTACTGTGATACTTCGGCTCATCTCCAGAGGGTACATAGAGCCATTTGGGAATTTGATATGAAGATTCATACTGTAATGAAAGAGGTGCTGAATTCATTACTTGGCAAAGATTCTAGATCGGAGTGATTTCATCAGATTAAAATACAAAATTGTAGATATATACTCTGAGGAGATGACTGATTCAATGTTAGCTAAGAACTGTAGCTTGGGTATGTACCTTATCAGATAGGAGGAATTCATTAATGTTCGAATCTTAGGCTACAAGGAAATATGGACAGTGATCACAATGTTAAGTTCAGTGGTTTGACTCAGCGCCAAGTATAGAGGTTTTTCTGTTAAAGCGAAAGCTGAGAGTAATTCAGTTATAAACCACCTGGTTACTAAGACCATAATTTTAGTTATGGTCAGTGTTAAAATACTGTACACTAAATATGAATAGACTACTGAATAGAATATCATAAATTGAAATGGCAATAGTTACATTATTTTATTAATCTCTTTCATGGTATTCTTTGAAAATGAATGTTTTTCCAAGACTATTTTGGCGCATGTACTGTCATCTCATAGGTGACAAATTTGCTTTATGATCTGGAGACTTCACTTCTGCACTTGAACTCACTTGACTTTTACAGGGCGTTTACACTGCATCCGTCCGTTGACAGACGGCGGGGGAGGGGTCTGACAGAGGGGGAGTCAATTCTCTCGATCCTGATTGGTTTGACGGATCCGTCGCCAGCTAAAAAGTTGAACATTTTTTAACTTTTTGATGGACGCAACAGAGCTGTTTTGACGGACAGATCCACAATGCATTTCGCGAAAGCTCCATTCAAAGTCGAGATTCGTCAATGGACGGATGCAGTGTGAACGCCCTGTTAGAGTGGATTGACCAGGGGGGAGGGGAGCCCAAATCTGCCACAGCCTTATTTTATTTACTCAGCAAATAAATGAAGAATCGAGTAGCCTATTCTATCGATTATGTCAACAATTAATCGGGTAGTGGGATACCCGAGGTGCCCCAAGGCTATTGGCTTCTAAAGTCGTTAAGTAGCCTAATTTCTCATCTGACATTGTACCAATTAGGCTACTTGCAGTACAGCCATACTTATAGGGTCCGTGTATCATCCGATCATTCAAGTATTCCATTCAATCTGGCAAACGAAATAACGACTCAATATTTTGTTTTCCCGTTTTTCTGTATGGTCAAAAAATGGGAATTGGTGTTTGTTTTCCTTTTTTTTCAACACAAAACAGAACAATTAATAAACTGGGAAACCAAAACGAAATAATACCGGTAATTTATGATTATTGTTTTTCTGTTTCCCCACGCCCCCATGATCCATGTTAACAGATCGAGCTTGTTTGCTCGCTGAAGGCCTAGCGCTCTGCTTGTGTTAGTCTAGGAAAGGCCAATCGCCAGGCTAGATATGTTTATGAATGGAGAAACATATGGGCAGATTTCAGAGAACCTGCAAGAAATGGGTATCCAGCGCTGGATATCAGAGATCAGCGTCCGGAGACTACTTCGCTAAGCCAGCCCTCGCCCTGTTATCCTACTGTATCTCCAACACCGGGTCCAGCTCAGTTATCACCTGTCCCAGAGCATAGTAGGACAAGTCTGGCGAGTGATGCGCGGGTCAGTTTTTTTGCACCCGCCCCAACCCGCGAAAATATGCCGTGATAATGACCCATATCCGACCCCACCCGAGGAAAAATGAAGTCAGCCTATATTGCCACAGAATCTAAATGGAAACTAAAGAGAACTCGTTTCATACACTATAACACATAGACCTAGATGACCAGATTTTGCGCTATATTCACAGGAAAGATTGTGATACATTTTTATGAAAAATTAATTAGGTCTAGCCTATCAAACCACATATTTTGGTAACACTTTGCGGTAAGGGTACATGAATTATGAATTCATGCATGATTTCATTCATGATTCATGCATTACTTCATCTCTGAACATCTAATGACTCATCAGGTAATAGCATGAATTCATTGTTTATCATTAATGACCTCCTGCTGAAATAGCAGATGATCTTAAAGCATTAATTACTCTGGGTACATCATCATGAGTCATGATTAATTACACATGATCATGATGTTTTTATTCAAAGGAATTTTATATAATTTGATATAAAAAAAAAGTACTTATTTAGCCTACTTTGGCCTAGTTCCTCATATCTATCCCCCCAAATTTTACCAATTTAACCATGTCAACACTTTAGTTGAGGGGGCACAAACATGATGAATTCATCATGATCATGCTAATAAATCATGACTCAGGCTAATTAATCATTACTCATGATGATGTACCCAGAGTAACTAATACTTAAGATCATATGCTATTTCAGCAGGAGGTCATTAATGACAAACAATGAAATCATGTTAATTCCTGATAACTCATTAGACTTTCAGAGATGATGTAATGCATGAATCATGAATTTATCATGAATGATTTCATGCATGAATTCATGATAATTCATGTACCCTTACCGTAAAGTGTTACCCATATTAATGTAGGCTAGTTCTTTATTGGAGGATTGTGCAAAATCGCACGGAAGACACCTCTCTTGCGCACAGACACTAACACAAACAAGCACGCTTATATGCAGAAACACACAGGTTTTGGAAACATGTAACATCAGATCTAACAAAAGTAACTAACCTAACATCAGACCACTGAGAGCTCTATCAAATTTGAATGAACTTCTTTCAACTTCAACTAATTATAATAACAATATAGAAACTTCGGAGTGTCCCTGATTCCGCCCTGGGCGCCCAAGCCAGAGACCTGCTGAACTGAACGCGCGCTTGCTTGATGCGCTGGTTGCAGGAACGCATAGCACTGCTCTTGCATTGCAGGAGAGGGAAATCGTGACTATGACGGAAAAGCAACACTTGCTAAAAAACACATGCTATAATTTAAAAATCACTTTTAGTTATAGAATAATAGTGATTAAATGTGAGATGGAGTCTTAGGTTAGATTTTTAATATTTCTGAAAATATTTTATAATGTATGCTCAGCTAATACCTACGGGAAGCTGTGCGCAATGAGTGATCCCTGCATTTGAAATTGCAGTCACGTCGACAGCCTTGTCCTACATTTGATTTACAGATTCCACTATGCTAAATGTCACAGATTATTTCATCAAAATGTATTTGATGCATATGAAAGTTGCTAAGTGCGTTTGCACATTTTGACCCGCCCGCCCAGCAACCGCAATACTTCATATTTTATGCGTATTTTACTTTATACTAGTGCTGTCAGTTTAACTCGTTAATAACGGCGTTAACGCAAACCCATTTTAACGCCGTCAATTTTTTTAACGCGCGATTAACGCATTTGACCCGCCATTATCAATGGAATGTGAAAAAAAATATCTCCGACATTCCAACACCTCCCAACGTTTCAGTATGTCCTGTGTTTGTATTAGGCTTGAAGTAGGCCTACTGCTTAGCCTAGGACCAAGGCTACTCATGCCTACAGTAGCCTACACACGCACTGCACACACGGCACGGGTGTCTGCACTCTGCTCTGCCGCTCCGATGTCAGTGAAAACAAATATTTTACCAATACAATCGTTGGTGTTCACTCGCATGTTCGCATATTTAGGTTGTTAATTAGCTAGAGGATTGATGTTGTCACTTAGAAATCCCTTCTCTTGAACTGAATAGGCTACCCCGCAAATAGGCTAATATCAGTTTCAAAATTGCAGCGCGAGTGAGAGAGGTGAAGGTCGGAGCGCAACTGAGAGAGAGAATGTTTGTGAGCGTCATTTGATGTCAGTGAAAACAAATATTTTACCGACACAATCGTAGACGCTCACTCGCATGTTCGCATATTTAGGTTGTTAACTAGCTAGATGATTAATGTTGTCACTTAGAAATCCCTTCTCTTGAACTGAATACCCCGCAAATAGGCTAATATCAGTTTCAAAATTGCAGCGCGAGTGAGAGAGGTGAAACAGGTTGGAGCACAACTGAGAGAGAGAATTAGTGCAAACGAGACACATATAGCCTACCTGATTCTGAACTTATGACCTTGTCACTAAAATGGGAGCTTCTTGCAGGACAATTGCCAATATGGCAAAATGCATTTTAAAGGTATGCTCATGCAATGTAAGTTTACTCATGCAGACCATAATGCCATATTTTCATTGAGCCTCTTTAAAATATAGGTTAGTATAATTTAAAGGGCCACCATCCAGTTTTTTTTTTTTTTTTTTTGTAAACTTGTGAACTAGCAACATAAAGACATCAACATCTCTCTGGCAGTACTTGACCATGTTAATAATTTCTGATGCTGTAACTGGGTTTTCTTTTATTTTAAATTGGTATTCACCCCCACCAATTAATGCTGATAACAGCATTAAAATGAAAATAAATAAATAAAAATGTGCCATTAAAGAAATCGAGGGACATTTAGAATAGAAAGAAATTTGTATTTATTACTTTTAAGCGAGATGCTAGCGGGTGCAATGCTAGCTGGTCAAATTAATTTCAAGGATCTATGCTAGGCTGGAGCTGCAAGTCGTATCGCCAGGCTCGGAGAACGGCTTGATGAACAGAAAAAAAGGTAAAACTCAATTTCTTAACTCGAGGGGAGGTGCAAAATGAACTTATTTCCACAAATGGTGGCCTGACACTTTAAAGCTGTATAGCCTATGCAGGGATTAAAGGAGAAATTTGGTGTGATAAGGACCTAAAGTATATTGTAACGTCATAAAAAGTTGGAACACTTGTCAGGAGCAGAATTTTGATATGTTCTTGCAGGCCGGTAGCCTGGCGAATGCCAAACTAAAATCACAAGTGATATTTAGTCTGGGGACCTACCTATTGCATTTCTCGTAGCGGAAGCATCGTTTACAATTGCTCATAGCCGTTTATTGGGCGCTACGAATGTCTATCATAGCGTCTGTACATACATCGGAGCCAATACCAGAGCCACCACGTGACGTAAAATGCAATCGAGGGCCGTGCAAATCCCTTTTTGTTCTGCGATTGGATACCGAAAGCAAGCGAGAAAAACGGCCATGGTCACCATGCTCCTCTGCAGAGTGAAATGAAATAAGCGCGCAAAGGAGCATGGGAATGGCATGTAGGTTTTACTGGCCAAATCGTTGTTTAAAACCATAGAAAGGCTCTAAATACCCCCACACTTTGTTTAGAGTATAATGATAGTTCCAACATTTAAAATGAGGCACTGAAAACTTAGTAATTGTACAGATAGATACTTACCCCCGAGCTGGATGCCCCCACAAGCTACAACTAGCAAGTGGTTTTCTCCGGCTTGCTCAAACGTTGCAAAATTATGCTCCCTGGTAAACGTTACAACTTTTAATGATGTTGTAATATACTTTGGGTCCTTATCACACCAAATTTCTCCTTTAAAGCAAAAAAAAAAAGAGCCTGAACTTTTTAGACTCATGCAGGCAACTCTATTCACCATGTCTTCCGCTACTTTTTTATACAGATTGACCAGGGGTTTTGCGAGCATGAAGGAGAGGTTGTGTTCTGCGAGAAATGCACAAACCCGTATTTTCACGGGTCAGTTAAGGATGCCGGTACATCAGATGTTGTTGTCAGGGCCGTATAGCCAGGATTTTTCAAATACAGAGGTAAAAAACGGTTGACTATGCTTATTTACAGTATGCTCACAAAATTTTATAGTGCACCATGCAATATGAACATGGGTCTGGGGGTGTTCTACCCCAGGAATTTTTTAAAATTCTGATGCAATTTCCTGCAGTCTTGTGTATTTTAACATGTTATAACAATAAATTTGATGGCTATCTAATGCCATTGAATATTTTGAGTGTACTCCATGTTAGGTTTATTTATTAATCTGACGACAGGGCAAGTCTCCCCTGGAGCAACTTAGGGTTAAATGGCCTTGCTCAAGGGCACAATGGTGGCAGCCGGGATTCAAACCCACAATTTCCAGACTACTTTGACTAGTCAGGCTCCTTCAGCACTGCCAGTGTTTCCCACACATGTATTAATCTATGGCGGGCCGCCATAGTTTCCTGAGAGCCGCCATAGTTTGTGCGAATGGAAAAAAAAAAAAAAAAAAAAAAAAATCCGCTATTTCAACACATAGTCTACCACTGTTTCAGTTTGTCTCTTTAGTTTTGCATTGCTTTTAATTACCTATGTAGGCCTATCGCTAATTCAGGCCCTCTTTGAGGCTGGAGAAAATATCATAAAGCTCTTTTCGAATCTACAGCGCTGCGCTTCTCCAATCATGCTCGCACACGCACTGACACACACGTTGAAAGTTGAGTCTGATGCGCGACTGTGCTGCTCCGATGCCTGAAGTAGGTTAGCCATAAATTGGTAAAAAAAAATGACAAAGATTTTGCCTATGAGTGGGTGTTATTGTCCGTTGTAAGAAATATCTATTTATCAAATGTCCGTTGGCATGAGTAAATCCGATGTCAGTGAAATAGCGTTCCACCAAGAGCCTATAAACTGCATTATTTCTTTGACGATGTCAGAAACAAGCTTGGCGGGCATAGAAGGCAGTTAGCGTGGGAACATTTAATCAGAGATACTTTAAAACGATCTCTGATATAATATTAGGTAAAGAGAACAATGTGTAGGAATGCAGCCTACCATAACTACTGCTCTACCTATGCAGAAAGTAGCCGCCCGTTTAGGCAGTTTACCAAGTGAAAAGTTGCCTGAAAGCCTAGGCTACTCTAGCTGATTACGATCGCTAAACATGCGTTAGTTACAGTATTTACAATTTGATGCCGGTTATGGGTAGTCTAATGTAGGCCTATGATGTTTACAATTAAGACAGCAAACGCACAGACAGTCACTCACTCCCTCTCTCAAGTGCGCTTGGCGCACGCTGCTGACACACAGACACGCGTCCTCCCTTCCTCTGTGTCTCCGTCTTGCATGTAGGCTACTGTGAATGCATTTGGGCTTATTCTGTATTCCTAGGTGATTTTTTTCTGTTGATAAGCCTGTAATCGTTTTGACTTTTAAAAGCTAAAACTAATTACAAATAGCCTTTATTTGTAAAGTTTAATTTTATTGATGGGATAAGTTTGCAATAAGTTGATGTTGTGCCATGTTTATGGCCTAATGCTACAATGATTTTGTACTGATGTAACATTACATAGCCTAATGTTACAAATATGATTTAATGAGCCAAATATTTAGAGTGATGATTACAAAGTTCTAAAGTTTTGGAATAAGCTAAAAGAGTTTAGAGAGAGAGAGAGAGGAATAATAGCCAATGGCTGGGCCAGTGAGACCTTTGTATAACATTGATTTGTCTAAAAACACAAAGTTTTAATTGATTACTTCATAAATCGATGGGAAAAAAATCGACTACTCAATTCCAAAAATGTTCAGTAGCTGCAGCCCTAGCCCTAGCAGGCAATAGGCTACTCCTAATCCTGTTACTGTACATGTTTGGCTTGCATGATGCCTATAAACCAACATCTGCCATGAGCACAAAATTAAATTAAACTTGAGGATCATCAAATCACAAATCATCATAAGCATACCAGCATAGGTTAAATAGGCATTCCCCACCCTAGATTTCAATAAATTGAAATATTTTGTAGGCTACAATGCAATAGGTCTATTATCTTATCATCCAACAAGTTTGCATTTGCAGGCAACATGTAAACATTTCTGTGGGGGCTAAATGCAATACAGTTCTATTCATTCAAATATTGAATGTTTTGCTTTTTAATTTGCAAATAATTCCTCCAAAAATTACACTTCCTTTAGATAACATAAAATCACTTTAAACTCAGTTGTTATTAAACCGGCCCCAGGCAATGGCCATTCCAACTTCTATACATTGCACAGTCAACATAGCCTATGTTGTGAAATCCGTTTTTGAAAGATTGTTAGCGCTGCAAGGGACGGTCACTACGACTGATTAAAAGTCAAATGTGGGAGGTATACAGGTCAGGCGATGTTTAAATTATCTTTTAAGATGCTAGATAGGCCTACAGTATCTGAAAAATGGTAGATTTGAATCAGGTCTTGTTGCTCCTGGTAAGCACGTTGTGTGTTGGACAGCACCAACAGCTGCGCTGTGACTGACTCGTGTTTACGAAGAACGTTTTTGCCGCTGGATGCATCCTGGAGCACAGAAGCAAGCACCTGGCGCACTCAACTTCCTATACCAACTGCTAAATGGCTTTAGCCTCTTGAGACCAAACTGATCTTGCGAGCTTCAGGTCTTCATTTGCAGCTCAGTCTGGCTACTTTCCATTGACGAGAATTTGGAGCAGGTTGCCAAACAAACGAACCAATCAGCGTTGGCTTTGAGGCGGGTTGAGGTGTTGCGCAACAAGAAGCGAGTCTAAAGAAAATTTACGTATGTTAGTACGTCATCTGCTTTATTGGTCTGATTATTGATTTGGCGACAGATGCCATATCCAATCAGCCAGAACCAAACTAACGAAAACAAAACTAACAAACCAAAACTTCTTCAGTCCATCTGGCAGAGTCAGGATAAAATGGCTTGTCATCTAGTCCAATCTCCTACAGCCACGCCCAGCGCTATTTATTCTTCAGACCTTTATATATGGCGAGGGTATTTTTCCCCTATTGCCCCCCAATAGCACTTCTTTCTTATCATTGGCAGAGAACGAACAAACTCGAAAGCCATGGAGTTATCGCCGGTTACTTAGCCCTTGTTTTCAGGCAGAGCGAAGATGGTTTCATCCCCAGCCAATGACAAGCGCCTTTAAGACACGTGTTTCACTCGTGTGGTGAGAGCGGGAGTTGGGAAGGTCAGCAGGGTCGCATTAAGTTAGGCTACTTAAGTTAAAGGAGAGTACCGGAATGAATTCAAGCATAGCCCTCTTGAAAGAGCTTGCTAAATGTGCTAGTTTGCGAGTGGAACAAAATAATTTGGTACAGCACAGACCAAACGCGAACGCAGAAGCTAACAGGCACTTTACACTGAATCAATGGGACCTGACTGTTGGAAACCGATACATTGACTCAATGTAAAGTTTTTCGCGTCCGCGTTAGGTCTATGCCGTTTGAAAATCTTTCTTTTCATGCGAAATATATTGCTGTTAGAAGGCTCGTGCAGCAGGACTATGCTTAAACTTACTCCGGTATATTGCTTTAAGTAGGCTACTTTGGTTTCAAGCAAGACGATGAGGGTCAGTCTAATGCGATTTGCAATTCTTTGCCGTCTTTGCAGCACCGCAAGGTGGCCTACAAAACTTTGCCAGCACCTCAAACGTCACTAACGTTACAAAGTGCAGTATGATGAAGCTGAAAAAGGCAAGAGATCCGAAAGTGGTCCAACAACGCAGACACTATAGTCACCTTGCGCAATGCGAAGCCATAACCAGAAAATTACAGTAGGAGTAGCCCAATGAAATAGCCTAGCTTAGACTACTATCTGACAAAAAGATATGGTTCCAATAAACACAATAGAACGTGATTTTATAAAATGATGTTTTGTCATGTGTGCAATTAATTTTACACTTAGTGAGGGAAAAAATCGTACCAGGGAATCGTGATATCAATTCTAAGCTAAAAAAAAAAATCGTGATTCATATTTTTCCCTGAATCGTGCAGGCCTAGTTACATTTGTAAACTTACTCTCCTCTGATCCATCCGCTGCCTCTTAGACGAAGTGTAAGATGATGAAAAGTTCTCTCAGATACAATGCCATAGTCTTCCAATTTCTTGTCATCATCAAGCTGCTTGCCTTTGTAAATCAGTCTCTGCTGGTCCACAGGAACTCTCTCCTTGTTGTAGATCTTGCTTTTAAAAGCAGTGACAGTTTCACCTGGCATCACATCATAGTAGCGAGTCTGACCTTTTTCATTCCTTAGGAAAACTTGAAAAGGTTCAGGATCCGCTACCAGAACCATTACACAGGAACCAGACTTCAGGCCAATGGCACTAAGGGGACTAGAATCATTGCTGAAGTTGACTCCATCTCCACTGGAGAGTTTCTGGCGGGCAGGTGCATAACCACTCAGCTGCTGGATGCGTTCCTTTAAATGTCCTACTGTGATCCTTTGGCTCACCTCCAGAGGGTACTCAGAGCCATTAAGGAATTTGATTTGGAGATTCATTCTGTAAAGAAAGAGATGCTAAATTCATTACAGTGCAAAGAGTCTAGTTTTCATCAGATTAAAATACAAATTAAAGTTAAAATACAAAATTACATTGTACTTTAGGTAAGCGTTTTAGCTTGTGTGTAGCTTATCAGATAGGAGGATTTCATTAGTGTTCAAATCGTAGTTCACAATGGATAGTTTAGTGGTTTGACTCAAACATAGGCCTACATCCTCGTATAGAGGTTTTTCTTAACATTCATCTGTACTGTTATAAGTATAGGAAAGACAAAATCTAACTCAGATTAAAGAAACAATCAGACTTTGTGACATGAACCTTGTGGGAAGATCCTACTAGCTCATGCTTTTACTTTTAACCTGCATGTGTTATGCTTTTTGGGACCCAGCTGGAAAGACAAAAGCAAGCTCCAAAATAAACTTTTGTTTTGGCTTAGTACAAGCCAGCTTCACCATTTTTCACGGCTCAGTGATTCTTGAGATTAGGGAGAAAACATGTTCTCCACATTAAGTTGTCAATATCTGCCTACAATTAAGGAATTAAAAGATTGGAATGGCATCAAAAGTTTAGTGTAGATGTTCTGTGTATACCCATGACATTAATTTTATGCTTTTTCAACTCTTTTGATATTTATTTGTTAACACTGCTACTACGCCCTGAAAGTCTTTTTTATTTATAGTCATGAGGTTTCAATGTAAAACATTGAAAAAAGTACTTGAAAATGGAATAGATGTAAAAAAGTATGGCAAAATAATTGTATGATTTCATAAAATACCCCAATTGTCTTTAAGTGAAAACAATAAAAAGAGATGTCAACTCGGCACTCAGGTGTAGAAAAATAGGTCCAAAGTAGTGCTCTTGGGATAGAGAAATCCATGATCAAAAAAGCAATAAGTCCCAGGCACTCAGGAGTATATGAAGGACTTCATATACTCCTGAGTGCCTGGGACTTATTGCTTTTTTTGACATTAAGTGAACTTTAAACTTTATTTTCTATTAAAATGTGCTTATCAAACTGGTGTCCTCACTTTGAGTCAACTCCATGAGTATTTGTTTTTAAATCCTGAATAAATCAGGCATATGTAAAACTGTAAACTACAGGCAGCCTTATGCACTTCCTATTTTTGGTGGATGCAAAAGTAGCACAGGCGGAATTGTAAATTATTTCATTATAATAACCTATATTGAAAATGTGAACGAAATATTGCCATTTTTATTCAAATTGCAGAGTCAGCTGTCTACGCCATATGTCATCAGTTAACAAGTTTTGAATAGCAAGAACAAAAGTAACCATTTCATGAACTCCGTAGGGCATCAACTCCATCAGATTTTGGTAAAGTCTGTCAGATTGTGATAGGTGACAGAATTGACATTTATGCTAATTGAATTAAAAGCTCCTCCTAAAAACTATTTTTGCAATTAATAACCATAACGTACAACCCCAACTTCAAAAAGAAGCATTTCCAATTGTCAGTTTTTGTATACTACTATTTTTTATATATATATTTTTGTCAACACCGTCATGTTCGTCAACTTCGAAAAATATGCTTTTTTTAATGTTACTTTTTAAAAACAATATTCTTTTGATATATTAAACACCAGCTTAACTACATGTATCAATGTCTTATTTGCATTGAAACTAAATATATATGTTTATTTCTAACCTGGAATGTACAAAATGGAAATATTTTGAAGTTGGGTTTTCCAAAGTCCTGAAAAATGAACATAAAAGTATTAAATGCATTTAACTGCTTTTAGTCTGTTAAAAAACCTACAGTGATTACATCCCTAAGGACTTAGCATGGAAGTTGGATTGACCAAATTAAAATAAAATGAGTTTTTAAGTGTCTGATGGAGTTGACATATATCATATTATAATGTGAATAAAAGGTTTTTTTTTTTTTTTTTTTTTTTTACAAAAAATCGAACATTGTAAACATGTTCCTTCACATGGTTGGTTAGCTGAGACCAGTGTTTATACTGTATATATGCATCTGTATTCAAAATGTATGATTACAGTTTTTCTCAGTCGCTTTGGTACAATTCTCGGATCATCCTTACTTTTTGCAAAACAGTAAGTGCATTTCTCAAAACAATTTGGACAAATGGCAAAACACCATGGATTGACTGCAAAAGCAAGTCTCTTGCTCAAAATCCTTAATTCATCTCTCAAAATCAAATATCTGTGTCAATAGACATGTCAGTCCATCAGAGGGCAAAGTTCTTGTGTCGTCCTGTGTGAACATAACAGTCAAATTGTTAAGTCATGTTGTCAATGTAATAGTGCAGACATGAGGAGTTTTCTGATCTAAACTATGGTTATAAACCTTGTATAAACTATAACATTTTTGTGATAAGTATTGTATGTTGTAAATGACACCTTAGTGTATGTGAGAGATTGTTTGAATAGAATGGAGAATATTCAAAATTACGCTGCTACTTTTTCTACAGCAAATTGTTGACAAACCATGACAGGGAAAGGAAAATACAGCACTACAGCACTAAAAAAGCAAAATGTGAACATAGGACAATCTTGTTTGGGAAAACTATACACCTAGTGCTATAGAAATTGCAATTCAGTCTTCTACATGCATTATTTTGCTTACATGCATCTGTCCTTGACCTATTATGACAACATGTTCAACCATTTTGCATGTAAAGACTCATACGATGAATCAATGCCTAAATGCAATGGGGTGTGAGACAATTCAACAGAGAATTGTACACAAGTTTTTGCATGGATGTACCAATGCATTTGCAGTATGCTGAAACCAATGAGAAATTGCTATTTTGATGTGCACAAGTGACACGATGATGTGAAGACTGACCAAGTAGTTTTGAGGATTTCAATTCTGATCTGAGAAATGTACCAAAGCGACTGAGAAAAATTGTAATTACATTTTTTGGGAAGATTTAAAATGTAGTTTTGTCCCTTATCTCAAACATTCCCTGAGCTATGTTCAAGCTCAAGTGAGATGAGATGGTCAGTTATTTAAGCTTACTCTCTTCTGATCCACCTGCCGCCTAATAAACGAAGTGTGAGATAAACAGTACTCCCAGAGACAATGTCATAGTCTTCCAATTTTCTGCCATCATCAAGCTGCTTGCCTTCGTAAATCAGTCTCTGCTGGTCTACAGGAACTCTCTCCTTGTTGTAGATCTTGCTTTTAAAAGCAGTGACAGTTTCACCTGGCATCACGTCATAGGTGTAAGTCTGACCTTTCTCATTCCTTAGGAAAACTTGAAAAGGTTCAGGATCCATCATCCATCATCCAACATCTACACAGGAACCAGACTTCAGCCCAATGGCACTAAGGGGACTAGAATCATTGCTGAAGTTGACCCCATCTCTACTGGAGAGTTTCTGGCGGGCAGCCAGGAACATAGCCACTCAGCAGCTGAATGTGATTCTTTAACTGTCCTACAGTGATACTTTGGTCCACTAACAGAGGGTACATAGAGCCATTCAGGAATTTGATTTGAAGATTCATTCTGTAACAAGAGAAGCTACATTTATTGAAGCGTAAAGATTATAGAATAGAGTAATTTTTGTCAGATTGAAATACATAATTGCAGAACCGCGGTGAAGATAGTTTCACGTTGGATATTCGACAGATATTCGCATATTCGCTAAATGGTGCTGAATTCTATTTCACTTTCCCTCAGTGTTGCAGTGAGCACACCCCCATGGTTGTACAAGCTTCAGAACCACCCATATTATAACTTTCATATACCATTGATTTCTATGGGAAAAGCTTATTTTTTCAGTAGCTTCTACACCAAATGACCTTAGGTCCTCAAATTTGCTCAGAATGTTTGACTGTATGTGCCGACTAAGATAAACCACAGTTAATTGCCATCATATGCCCCCTTTAGCTTATAGTAAGGTATAAAGGAAATACCATTGATTTCTATGGGGAAATGCTTATTTTTTCAATAGCTTCTACACCAAATGACCTTGGGTCCTCAAATTTACTCAGAATGTTTGACTGTATGTGCCGACTAAGATACACCACAATTAATTGGCATCATATGCCCCCTTTAGCTTATAGTAAGGTATAAAGGAAATACCATTGATTTCTATGGGGAAAAGCTTATTTTTTCAATAGCTTCTACACCAAATGACCTTGGGTTCTCAAATTTGCTAAAAATGTTTGACTGTAGGTGCCGACTAAGATACACCACAATTAATTGGCATCATATGCCCCATGATGCTTATAGTAAGGTATAAAGGAAATACCATTGATTTCTATGGGGAAATGCTTATTTTTTCAATAGCTTCTACACCAAATGACCTTGGGTCCTCAAATTTACTCAGAATGTTTGACTGTATGTGCCGACTAAGATACACCACAATTAATTGGCATCATATGCCCCCTTTTGCTTATAGTAAGGTATAAAGGAAATACCATTGATTTCTGTGGGGAAAAGCTTATTTTTTTCAAAAGCTTCTACACCAAATGACCTTGGGTTCTCAAGTTTGCTAAGAATGTTTGACTGTAGGTGCCGACTAAGATACACCACAATTAATTGGCATCATATGCCCCATGATGCTTATAGTAAGGTATAAAGGAAAAACCATTGATTTCTATGGGGAAATGCTTATTTTTTCAATAGCTTTTACACCAAATGACCTTGGGTTCTCAAATTTGCTCAGAATGTTTGACTGTATGTGCAGACTAAGATACACCACAATTAATTGCCATCATATGCCCCCCTTTAGCTTATCGTAAGGTATAAAGGAAATACCATTGATTTCTATGGGGAAAAGCTTATTTTTTCAATAGCTTCTACACCAAATGACCTTGAGACCTCAAATTTGTTTAGAATGTTTGACTGTATGTGCCGACTAAGATACACCACAATTAATTGCCATCATATGCCCCTTTAGCTTATAGTAAGGTATAAAGGAAATACCATTGATTTCTATGGAGAAAAGCTTATTTTTTCAATAGCTTCTACACCAAATGACCTTGGGTTCTCAAATTTGCTCAGAATGTTTGACTGTATGTGCCGACTAAGATACACCACAATTAATTGGCATCATATGCCCCATGATGCTTATAGTAAGGTATAAAGGAAAAACCATTGATTTCTATGGGGAAATGCTTATTTTTTCAATAGCTTTTACACCAAATGACTTTGAGACCTCAAATTTGTTCAGAATGTTTGACTGTATGTGCTGACTAAGATACACCACAATTAATTGCCATCATATGCCCCCTTTAGCTTATAGTAAGGTATAAAGGAAATACCATTGATTTCTATGGAGAAAAGCTTATTTTTTCAATAGCTTCTACACCAAATGACCTTGGGTTCTCAAATTTGCTCAGAATGTTTGACTGTATGTGCCGACTAAGATACACCACAATTAATTGGCATCATATGCCCCATGATGCTTATAGTAAGGTATAAAGGAAATACCATTGATTTCTATGGGGAAATGCTTATTTTTTCAATAGCTTTTACACCAAATGACCTTGGGTTCTCAAATTTGCTCAGAATGTTTGACTGTATGTGCAGACTAAGATACACTACAATTAATTGCCATCATATGCCCCCTTTAGCTTATAGTAAGGTATAAAGGAAATACCATTGATTTCTATGGGGAAAAGCTTATTTTTTCAATAGCTTCTACACCAAATGACCTTGGGTTCTCAAGTTTGCTAAGAATGTTTGACTGTAGGTGCCGACTAAGATACACCACAATTAATTGGCATCATATGCCCCATGATGCTTATAGTAAGGTATAAAGGAAATACCATTGATTTCTATGGGGAAATGCTTATTTTTTCAATAGCTTCTACACCAAATGACCTTGGGTCCTCAAATTTACTCAGAATGTTTGACTGTATGTGCCGACTAAGATACACCACAATTAATTGGCATCATATGCCCCTTTTGCTTATAGTAAGGTATAAAGGAAATACCATTGATTTCTGTGGGGAAAAGCTTATTTTTTTCAAAAGCTTCTACACCAAATGACCTTGGGTTCTCAAGTTTGCTAAGAATGTTTGACTGTAGGTGCCGACTAAGATACACCACAATTAATTGGCATCATATGCCCCATGATGCTTATAGTAAGGTATAAAGGAAAAACCATTGATTTCTATGGGGAAATGCTTATTTTTTCAATAGCTTTTACACCAAATGACCTTGGGTTCTCAAATTTGCTCAGAATGTTTGACTGTATGTGCAGACTAAGATACACCACAATTAATTGCCATCATATGCCCCCTTTAGCTTATCGTAAGGTATAAAGGAAATACCATTGATTTCTATGGGGAAAAGCTTATTTTTTCAATAGCTTCTACACCAAATGACCTTGAGACCTCAAATTTGTTCAGAATGTTTGACTGTATGTGCCGACTAAGATACACCACAATTAATTGCCATCATATGCCCCTTTAGCTTATAGTAAGGTATAAAGGAAATACCATTGATTTCTATGGAGAAAAGCTTATTTTTTCAATAGCTTCTACACCAAATGACCTTGGGTTCTCAAATTTGCTCAGAATGTTTGACTGTATGTGCCGACTAAGATACACCACAATTAATTGGCATCATATGCCCCATGATGCTTATAGTAAGGTATAAAGGAAAAACCATTGATTTCTATGGGGAAATGCTTATTTTTTCAATAGCTTTTACACCAAATGACTTTGAGACCTCAAATTTGTTCAGAATGTTTGACTGTATGTGCCGACTAAGATACACCACAATTAATTGCCATCATATGCCCCCTTTAGCTTATAGTAAGGTATAAAGGAAATACCATTGATTTCTATGGAGAAAAGCTTATTTTTTCAATAGCTTCTACACCAAATGACCTTGGGTTCTCAAATTTGCTCAGAATGTTTGACTGTATGTGCCGACTAAGATACACCACAATTAATTGGCATCATATGCCCCATGATGCTTATAGTAAGGTATAAAGGAAATACCATTGATTTCTATGGGGAAATGCTTATTTTTTCAATAGCTTTTACACCAAATGACCTTGGGTTCTCAAATTTGCTCAGAATGTTTGACTGTATGTGCAGACTAAGATACACCACAATTAATTGCCATCATATGCCCCCTTTAGCTTATCGTAAGGTATAAAGGAAATACCATTGATTTCTATGGGGAAAAGCTTATTTTTCAATAGCTTCTACACCAAATGACCTTGGGTTCTCAAGTTTGCTCAGAATGTTTGACTGTAGGTGCCGACTAAGATACACCACAATTAATTGGCATCATATGCCCCATGATGCTTATAGTAAGGTATAAAGGAAATACCATTGATTTCTATGGGGAAATGCTTATTTTTTCAATAGCTTTTACACAAAATGACCTTGGAGTTCTCAAATTTGCTCAGAATGTTTGACTGTATGTGCAGACTAAGATACACCACAATTAATTGCCATCATATGCCCCCTTTAGCTTATAGTAAGGTATAAAGGAAATACCATTGATTTCTATGGGGAAAAGCTTATTTTTTCAATAGCTTCTACACCAAATGACCTTGGGTTCTCAAATTTGCTCAGAATGTTTGACCGTATGTGCCGACTAAGATACACCACAATTAATTGCCATCATATGCCCCCTTTAGCTTATAGGAAGGTATAAAGGAAATACCATTGATTTCTATGGGGAAAAGCTTATTTTTTCAATAGCTCATACACCAAATGACCTTTATACCTTCCTATAAGCTAAAGGGGGCATATGATGGCAATTAATTGTGGTGTATCTTAGTCGGCACATACAGTCAAACGTTCTGAGCAAATTTGAGAACCCAAGGTCATTTGGTGTAGAAGCTATTGAAAAAATAAGCTTTTCCCCATAGAAATCAATGGTATTTCCTTTATACCTTACTATAAGCATCATGGGGCATATGATGCCAATTAATTGTGGTGCATCTTAGTCGGCACCTACAGTCAAACATTCTGAGCAAATTTGAGAACCCAAGGTCATTTAGTGTAAAAGCTATTGAAAAAATAAGCATTTCCCCATAGAAATCAATGGTATTTCCTTTATACCTTACTATAACCATCATGGGGCATATGATGCCAATTAATTGTGGTGTATCTTAGTCGGCACCTACAGTCAAACATTCTGAGCAAACTTGAGAACCCAAGGTCATCTGGTGTTACCTCACTCACGTCAGATGTAGCGCTACGCGCGTTCATCTGATATTCAGCGATAGACGAATTATTTCAGGAGCCAGAAATCCTTGAATCTAACTGGGCAAACGGCTTGTCCATCAATTTAATTGACGTACACTGCAGCCAACCACATCGAAACCAACCGAAGACGCTCGTTACGTTTGTTGGATTGGTTGGATTCAAAACAGTTGCTTCTTCGCTACGTCACACCCTCTACAGCAGCCAGCGGCCCTGATTGGTCCGGTTAGAGAATAATGGCTTGAAATCTCTCTGATGGGCTTCAACATTAGATCGTTGCGCGGAAGTGCCTTACGAAAGTTACGTAGCGCATGATCTGACGTAGAGTGAGGTAACATTTGGTGTAGAAGCTATTGAAAAAATAAGCTTTTCCCCATAGAAATCAATGGTATTTCCTTTATACCTTACTATAAGCTAAAGGGGGCATATGATGGCAATTAATTGTGGTGTATCTTAGTCTGCACATACAGTCAAACATTCTGAGCAAATTTGAGAACCCAAGGTCATTTGGTGTAGAAGCTATTGAAAAAATAAGCATTTCCCCATAGAAATCAATGGTATTTCCTTTATACCTTACTATAAGCTAAAGGGGGCATATGATGGCAATTAATTGTGGTGTATCTTAGTCGGCACCTACAGTCAAACATTCTGAGCAAACTTGAGAACCCAAGGTCATTTGGTGTAGAAGCTATTGAAAAAATAAGCTTTTCCCCATAGAAATCAATGGTATTTCCTTTATACCTTACTATAAGCTAAAGGGGGCATATGATGGCAATTAATTGTGGTGTATCTTAGTCTGCACATACAGTCAAACATTCTGAGCAAACTTGAGAACCCAAGGTCATTTGGTGTAGAAGCTATTGAAAAAATAAGCATTTCCCCATAGAAATCAATGGTATTTCCTTTATACCTTACTATAAGCTAAAGGGGGCATATGATGGCAATTAATTGTGGTGTATCTTAGTCTGCACATACAGTCAAACATTCTGAGCAAATTTGAGAACCCAAGGTCATTTGGTGTAGAAGCTATTGAAAAAATAAGCATTTCCCCATAGAAATCAATGGTATTTCCTTTATACCTTACTATAAGCTAAAGGGGGCATATGATGGCAATTAATTGTGGTGTATCTTAGTCGGCACCTACAGTCATTCTGAGCAAACTTGAGAACCCAAGGTCATTTGGTGTAGAAGCTATTGAAAAAATAAGCTTTTCCCCATAGAAATCAATGGTATTTCCTTTATACCTTACTATAAGCTAAAGGGGGCATATGATGGCAATTAATTGTGGTGTATCTTAGTCTGCACATACAGTCAAACATTCTGAGCAAACTTGAGAACCCAAGGTCATTTGGTGTAGAAGCTATTGAAAAAATAAGCTTTTCCCCATAGAAATCAATGGTATTTCCTTTATACCTTACTATAAGCTAAAGGGGGCATATGATGGAAATTAACTGTGGTGTATCTTAGTTGGCACATACAGTCAAACATTCTGAGCAAATTTGAGAACCCAAGGTCATTTGGTGTAGAAGCTATTGAAAAAATAAGCTTTTCCCCATAGAAATCAATGGTATTTCCTTTATACCTTACTATAAGTATCATGGGGCATATGATGCCAATTAATTGTGGTGTATCTTAGTCGGCACATACAGTCAAACATTCTGAGTAAATTTGAGGACCCAAGGTCATTTGGTGTAGAAGCTATTGAAAAAATAAGCATTTCCCCATAGAAATCAATGGTATTTCCTTTATACCTTACTCATATCATGCCAATTAATTGTGGTGTATCTTAGTCGGCACATACAGTCAAACATTCTGAGTAAATTTGAGGACCCAAGGTCAATTGGTGTAGAAGCTGTTGAAAAAATAAGCATTTCCCCATAGAAATCAATGATATTTCCTTTATACCTTACTATAAGTATCATGGGGCATATGATGCCAATTAATTGTGGTGTATCTTAGTCGGCACATACAGTCAAACATTCTGAGCAAATTTGAGGACCCAAGGTCATTTGGTGTAGAAGCTATTGAAAAAAATAAGCTTTTCCCCATAGAAATCAATGGTATTTCCTTTATACCTTACTATAAGCTAAAGGGGGCATATGATGGCAATTAATTGTGGTGTATCTTAGTCGGCACATACAGTCAAACATTCTGAGTAAATTTGAGGACCCAAGGTCAATTGGTGTAGGAGCTGTTGAAAAAATAAGCATTTCCCCATAGAAATCAATGATATTTCCTTTATACCTTACTATAAGTATCATGGGGCATATGATGCCAATTAATTGTGGTGTATCTTAGTCGGCACATACAGTCAAACATTCTGAGTAAATTTGAGGACCCAAGGTCATTTGGTGTAGAAGCTATTGAAAAAATAAGCATTTCCCCATAGAAATCAATGGTATTTCCTTTATACCTTACTCATATCATGCCAATTAATTGTGGTGTATCTTAGTCGGCACATACAGTCAAACATTCTGAGCAAATTTGAGAACCCAAGGTCATTTGGTGTAGAAGCTATTGAAAAAATAAGCTTTCCCCCATAGAAATCAATGGTATTTCCTTTATACCTTACTATAAGCATCATGGGGCATATGATGCCAATTAATTGTGGTGTATCTTAGTCGGCACATACAGTCAAAAATTCTGAGCAAATTTGAGAACCCAAGGTCATTTGGTGTAGAAGCTATTGAAAAAAATAAGCTTTTCCCCATAGAAATCAATGGTATTTCCTTTATACCTTACTATAAGCTAAAGGGGGCATATGATGGCAATTAATTGTGGTGTATCTTAGTCGGCACATACAGTCAAACATTCTCAGCAAATTTGAGGATCCAAGGTCATTTGGTGTAGAAGCTATTGAAAAAATAAGCATTTCCCCATAGAAATCAATGGTATTTCCTTTATACCTTACTATAAGCTAAAGGGGGCATATGATGGCAATTAATTGTGGTGTATCTTAGTCGGCACATACAGTCAAACATTCTGAGTAAATTTGAGGACCCAAGGTCAATTGGTGTAGAAGCTGTTGAAAAAATAAGCATTTCCCCATAGAAATCAATGATATTTCCTTTATACCTTACTATAAGCTAAAGGGGCATATGATGCCAATTAATTATGGTGTATCTTAGTCGGCACATACAGTCAAACATTCTGAGTAAATTTGAGGACCCAAGGTCAATTGGTGTAGAAGCTATTGAAAAAATAAGCATTTCCCCATAGAAATCAATGGTATTTCCTTTATACCTTACTATAAGCTAAAGGGGGCATATGATGGCAATTAATTGTGGTGTATCTTAGTCGGCACATACAGTCAAACATTCTGAGCAAATTTGAGGACCCAAGGTCATTTGGTGTAGAAGCTATTGAAAAAATAAGCATTTCCCCATAGAAATCAATGGTATTTCCTTTATACCTTACTATAAGCTAAAGGGGGCATATGATGCCAATTAATTGTGGTGTATCTTAGTCGGCACATACAGTCAAACATTCTGAGCAAACTTGAGAACCCAAGGTCATTTGGTGTAGAAGCTATTGAAAAAATAAGCTTTTCCCCATAGAAATCAATGGTATTTCCTTTATACCTTACTATAAGCTAAAGGGGGCATATGATGGCAATTAATTGTGGTGTATCTTAGTCGGCACATACAGTCAAACATTCTGAGCAAACTTGAGAACCCAAGGTCATTTGGTGTAGAAGCTATTGAAAAAATAAGCTTTTCCCCATAGAAATCAATGGTATTTCCTTTATACCTTACTATAAGCTAAAGGGGGCATATGATGGCAATTAATTGTGGTGTATCTTAGTCGGCACATACAGTCAAACATTCTGAGCCAATTTGAGGACCCAAGGTCATTTGGTGTAAAAGCTATTGAAAAAAATAAGCATTTCCCCATAGAAATCAATGGTATTTCCTTTATACCTTACTATAAGCTAAAGGGGGCATATGATGCCAATTAATTGTGGTGTATCTTAGTCGGCACATACAGTCAAACATTCTGAGCAAATTTGAGGACCCAAGGTCAATTGGTGTAGAAGCTATTGAAAAAATAAGCATTTCCCCATAGAAATCAATGGTATTTCCTTTATACCTTACTATAAGCTAAAGGGGGCATATGATGGCAATTAATTGTGGTGTATCTTAGTCGGCACATACAGTCAAACATTCTGAGCCAATTTGAGGACCCAAAGTCATTTGGTGTAAAAGCTATTGAAAAAAATAAGCATTTCCCCATAGAAATCAATGGTATTTCCTTTATACCTTACTATAAGCTAAAGGGGGCATATGATGCCAATTAATTGTGGTGTGTTTTAGTCGGCACATACAGTCAAACATTCTGAGCAAATTTGAGGACCTAAGGTCATTTGGTGTAGAAGCTACTGAAAAAATAAGCTTTTCCCATAGAAATTAATGGTATATGAAAGTTATAATATGGATGTTTCTGAAGCTTGTAAAACCATGGGGGTGTGCTCACTGCAACACTGAGGGAAAGTGAAATAGAATTCAGCACCATTTAGCGAATATGCGAATATCTGTCGAATATCCAACGTGAAACTATCTTCACCGCGGTAATTGCAGATTTGTACTATTTACAGATTTGTACAATATTGGGTAAGAATTGTACCTTTTGTGCATAGCTTATCCGATAGGAGGATTTTATTAATGTTCACATTAAAGAGACACCAGACAGAATTACTGTTTTCAATCTCCGGAGCTCCACCAGAGCTGTATACAGTCGCCGAAATATTATAAAAAATACAACAACATTGTACATTCTCAACAATCAACATAAATGTATTTGCAAACCAAAGAGTATGAAACAGAGATGATCATTTTGTGCGTTACGCCGGTAATAAATGGGATTTCAGTTATATCTACTTTCAGGTTCCATTTTGTGGACCCGGCACCAGCCATTCTGCAAGTGGGATTACCGCGAAACAAATGCTAGAGAATGACGATAGAACAGTGTTTCTCAAACTTTTTCAGACCAAGACCACTTTGCCCCCCCCCAAAAAAACTGTTTTTCAGGGACCACCCGCCCTCGCGCCCCTCACCTAATCACATGCTGCTACCCTTTAACCAAGTCATTAATAGAGTAGGCACTACAAATGCTTTAATAGTGAATTACAGGCCTGCCTCTTATATTCAGTGAACAACTAATCTTTGGCCTTCAAATAGTGATGCAGGCTAAATTCACATATTTTTATGGTTATCAACTCCCGGACCCCGTAATGGAACCATTTAATTATATTAATATATTATTAATATATTAATATTAATTATACTATTGAAGTGACTTCAAGGCTGGTAAATTGACAGTAAAAACTTTGCCTGGTGCCCCTTTAAATAAGGAAAGATGGTCAAAGTTCACAACGGAAAGTTCTGTGGTTTGACTCAAACATACTGCCCAGTAAAGAGGTTTTCCTATTATAACATTTATCTGTACCGTTTTATAAGTATAGGAAAGGCAAAATCTAACTCATATACTAAAGAAACAATCAGGTTCTGCGACATGAATCGCATGGGAAGCTCATATAGTAACTCATGCTTTTACTTTTCACCTGCATTTGTTATGTTACTTGGGACCCAACCAAGAAAGACTAAAACAAGCTCAATTAGAATTATGGTGATTTTGATTAGTGCAAGACAGGTTCATCATGTTTGACAGCTGTTTCCAGACTCAAGCTCAGTCTCAGTTGAGATGAGATGTTCAAGTGATAATCATGCTAGTCTTCACACAGAAACATTTATTAACTGGGTACATTTGTAAGTTTACCTTCCTCCAATCCATTCGCTGCCTCTTAAACGATGTGTGAGATGAATTGTACTCCCAGATACAATGCCATAGTCTTCCAATTTTTTGCCATCATCAAGCTGCTTGCCTTCGTAAATCAGTCTCTGCTGGTTTACAGGAACTCTCTCCTTGTTGTAGATCTTGCTTTTAAAAGCAGTGACAGTTTCACCTGGCATCACATCATATGAGGAAATATGGCCTCTCTCATTCTTTAAGAAAACTTGAAAAGGTTCAGGATCCACTACCAGAACACAGGAACCAGACTTCAGGCCAATGACATTAAGGGGACTAGAATCTCCACTGGAGAGTTTCTGCTGGGCAATTTGAAGATTCATTCTGTAACGAAAGAGAGGCTACATTCATTAAAACACAAAGATTCTAGATCGCACAATTTTGCTTTTTTAACATGTGAATTAATGGCGATTAATAGCTAGCCTGGCGATGCCATCCTTCGTACCTCCGCTAAACATTTTATCTCCGCACGTAGTCTGGAATAAGGGTTTATTCCTTATCCCTTCCCGCCTTTCCCTCGGTTACTCTACGGTTTAGCCAGTTTAGAGCGATGTCTCAACATTTTGTAGTCCTACAGGATAGGGACACGTGTAACACCCACAAACGTAATAACTTCCCACAAACGTAATAAACCACAAACGTAATAAAAATATGCACTTTTAAAATGTAACAATCCTGCAAACGTAATAATTTCCCATAGACGTAATAACAGTCGCCTACTGTTAACGTAATAAAATTTTTCCCACAAACGTAATAATTATTACGTTTGCAGGAAATTATTACATTTGTGGGAACATGAAAAAACTTATTACATTGCCCTCCCATAAACGTAATAAATCACAGATTTGGTGTAATTGTTACTGTTTTATCAGATGTAGGAGCTTACTTGTCCGTGAACTCGTATCTCCAACCATGTAGCCAGCTGTCTGAGCTTAAAACCTGATACAGTGCTATGCTGCATAATGTTTTATTGCTTGCCTCAATTGCTTTTATTGATAAAGTTTGATTTGTGCGTGCATATTTTCAAACTAACATTTATTCATCCTCACCACAACTGACAATGTGAATGAATAGCATATGCTAAGTTTAGCCCCTAATATTAAATTCCTGAATGTTAACACTAAAAGGGGTTGTGTCAAAAATAGATGCCTTACAATGCAAATACTTTATGCCAATAAAATTAATGAAACACTAGGCATAGGAATAGTCCATGGTCTAGGTGAATGTCTGCAATATGCACAATGGTTAAATGTCAAATAAACTAACTAAAAAAGATCTTGTTTTCAAAAGATGTGGGCCTTGAACCACATAAAGGCATAGCATTGAATGAAGTAGGCTGAGACTTGATGTAAACTGAACACATTTCAATTACTTTACATCTTTGGTGAAAACATTGACATGCCATCATACACCACTGAACTCTGAGCCTAAATCAAAACTTAAAAAAGCTTAACTTTAAAAAAAAATCTTAACTAAACTTTTCACTTTTTTTTTCTAAATTTACTAAAGATATGGACCCTGGAACACACAAAGGCTTCGGCTTGGTACATGTAAACTGTACGAATCTCTGACTTCAACAATTCCACACAACTCCATAAGATGTACCGTATGGCGGTACAAAATATGACCGCCGCTCAGTTCTGTACATTCTCTGCCCTGTGTGTGTGTGTGTGTGTGTGTGTGACAGGAGGCTTATCATCCCAAACCAGTAACCCTTCGCGTAATAGCACCATCTACAGGTCAATGGTTGTACAGTCATTAAATGTGCATATAAATTCATTTATTTTATAGCCCCCCATGGATGAAATTCCACAAAACATGGATGATATTCCCACAAGATAACTGAAAGGAAAATAAAGGTCCGCAACACTGTTTGATGCTCCCAAGAATTCAATAGCACGACGTGCTAGTCTTGTCATGCTATTAAATTCTTGGGAGCATCAAACAGTGTTGCGGACCTTTATTTTCCTTTCAGTTATCATATGTTTGGTCCAGCACCTGTGCCACTGATGTGCGCGCATTCTCTGACTTTTTTTATATTCCCACAAGATGTCACATTCATCATACACATTAAATTTGGTGCAGTTCATATATCATCTGATCGAAATATAGGGGCAATTAAAGCTAAGTTAAGTTGATGTGGGCTCTTGAGACCAACATTCCATAAACATTTCATCATCCTCAATGCCACGGGTCAGGTAGTTCTTTAGGAAAAAACTGCACATAAAAAACAATTGGGGGAATAAACATATGCAGCATGCCACTGTATCAGGTTTTAAGCTCTGACAACTGGCTACATGGTTAGAGATATAAGTTCACTGACAAATATAAGTCATACATCTGATAAAACAGTAACAATTTCACCAAATATGTGATTTATTACGTTTATGGGAGGGTAATGTAATAAGTTTTTTCATGTTCCCACCAATGTAATAATTTCCTGCAAACGTAATAATTATTACGTTTGTGGGAATTTTTTATTACGTTAACAGTAGGCGACTGTTATTACGTTTATGGGAAATTATTACGTTTGTAGGATTATTACATTTTAAAAGTGCATATTTTTATTACGTTTGTGGTTTATTACGTTTGTGGGAAGTTATTACGTTTGTGGGTGTTACAGACGCGTTTGTTATTCTCTCCCCCACTTTCGAATTACATTCACCAAATTGGTACATGACATTAGCATCCATGATCTTGAGGATTTATTGCCACTATGATGTCAAAATAGATCAGAATTTGCGATAATACTGTTAATACTGAAAGCGAAAGTTGTAGGCGTGAGAGCCAGGAGAGGGAATATGTCATATCCAAGCGGAAACCTATTTCAATTGCGTTGGGCCAGACTGTATGACATAGTCGCTTTCGCCCAGGCTAATTAATAGCATGGTTATACGCAAAATCCAATAATGAATAATGTTGGCTAAAAATGTATTTTCAATGTTCTTGCATATAGCATACCATACAGTATATCCTCATAGCATGTTTAGTTGACTGTTTCGTGCAGGATATTTATGAAAATGATTAGCCTATAATATATATTATATAATATCGTAATACGCCTAAGTCTACGTAATTCCATACAAGAATCACACAACTTGTTGGTCCGATTGCCACGACGATTACAGGGCTTAGATGGACCTATAGAATTTCCCCCCCCCCCCCAAAAAAAAAAAAAAAAAAAACATAGCCTTTTTCATGTACTACATCCAGAATAACATGACAATTCCACAAAATTTGACTTTAAAAGAGCTGCCGGATACAGCTTTAATGTGAGGTGGCGCCTTAGCGGTGGGCGCCTGCCTCCAGGACCGATTAAAGCAAGCTCAAATAAAATTATGGTGATTTTTCTTACAATGTAACACAGGGCTATTCAATAAATCTTTTAGTTTTTCACTTGGGCCACATTTCAAGATCAAGAACTTAAGCTGGGCTACACATTTGCAGCGGAAAGTAACATTGTTTCCTCAACAATCTTTATTTTTTTGCTTTTCATCTCCACAACATTGATATTTTGCTTTGTTTCTTTTTTGGTTTATCAGTTCCATCTAAATTGTAGGCAATAAATCCCAAGAGGCTGGTGTAAATGCTGGTTTTAGCACGGGTGTTGTGCCTTGTACCGTTAGACAGTAGTTTAGAACGGAATGCGGTTGGAGCCGTGCTAAATGCGTAATTTACAATGGCATCACAATCGAGGACCAGAACTATCATTTTTAGAAACCCAGTTTTAGGCAAGTACAGTAGCTCAGTGGCTACTTGAGTTTGGCTACAGATGTTAATGGTAATGTTGCCTTTTTTTGTATTTCCAAATCACAAAATACGCAGTTTTGTATTTTATTTTGTTACAATTGATGAGCTTGTATTTGTAATTTGAATTGAAATACTTTTTGATGTATTTGTGCCCAGCTCTGAGTGGGCGGTGGGCTTGTCACTGGATTTGAGGCTTTACGCACCGCACACCCTAGTTGTAGTGGTAATGTGCACCTCATCATTTGCTGTGATCACCTTTCCCCAGTGGCTGAGACTCAAGCTCAATCTCCGTTGAGATGAGATTTTTAAGTTATAGTCATGCTAGTCTTCACACAGAGACATTCATTAACTGGATACGCTTGTAAGCTTACCGTCCTTCGATTGGTCCACTGCCGCCTCTTAAACGAAGTGTGAGATAAACAGTACTCCCAGATACAATGCCATAGTCTTCCAATTTTCTGCCATCATCAAGCTGCTTGCCTTCGTAAATCAGTCTCTGCTGGTTTACAGGAACTCTCTCCTTGTTGTAGATCTTGCTTTTAAAAGCAGTGACAGTTTCACCTGGCATCACATCATAGTGGCGGTTCTGACCTTTCTCATTCTTTAGGAAAACTTGAAAAGGTTCAGGATCCATTACCAGAACCATTACACAGGAACCAGACTTCAGGCCGATGGCACTAAGGGAACTAGAATCATTGCTGAAGTTGACCCCATCTCCACTGGAGAGTTTCTGGCGGGCAGGTGCATAGCCACTCAGCTGCTGGATGCGTTTCTTTAACTCTCCTACTGTGATACTTTGGCTCACCTCCAGAGGGTACTCAGAGCCATTAAGGAATCTGATTTGGAGATTCATTCTGTAAAGAAAGAAATGCTAAATTCATTATTGCTTAAGGCTTTTAGCATAATGAGTGTGTAGCTTATCAGATAGAAGGATTTCATGTGTTCATATCTTAGACTACAAGGAAAGATGGGCAAAGTAAACAATGGAAAGTTCTGTGGTTTGACTCAAACATAAAATCAAGTATAGAGGTTTTCCTGTTATAACATTTATCTGTCACCTGTTATAAATAGGAAAAGCAAAATCTAACTCAGAGGCCCAGTCTAATTTCTCTTCCCTTAACACTAGCACTTGGTTTCAAGTGTCCCCTTGATTATAAAGTGAGAAGTGTAGAGGTTGTAATATTTTCCTACCAAATGGGACAGCACTTGTGGCAATGTGTTCACCATCTATTGTTAAAAACGAAATGAAGATAAGACCCTAAACCGCGATGAACTGTTCAAAAGCTGAATAGCCTATGTAATCATCCTTATTGACATACAGAGCAATCTTCCACCCTAATCATGTTAGGACCGGGCATTTACATCTACCGCGCAGAAGCAAGGGGTCTTCTGCACGGTAGATGTAAATGCCGGTAAAGCCAGACAGCACAAATTGTATTCTTTTCTGTAATTTATTTTTTGTATTTGTGTACACAATGAATATAAGTATATAACTGTTGATTTTTTACTTCATCTATAAATAAACAACAATAATAATAATAATATTTATAAAAACTTTAGCACATTAACATACTTGGTGCACACCTGAATAAAAACTCATTTTCTCCAGCATGGAGAGTCATATAGTCACAACATTTACCTGAAATAAGCAGCAGGCTTTGGAGATCACTCTGAAAAATAAGGCTATATTATGTGAAATTCTGGGATTCTGCCATAAACCTCAGCTTTACAGAATGTGCCTCTCCACTGCATAAAGGGAGGTTAGTAGCACCCCTTCCTCGTGCAATCAGCATGTGAACCAGGTGTGAGCACACCATACTCATGACTCCAGGAAGTGGCTCTTCATGGCGTATGTACTAACTCTGGCTGTGTGGGCTGCTTGATCATGAACAAGCCTGCTAGTTCCTGATTCCTGCTTCCTTGTCTACTGTCTCCACCTCTCACCCGTGCCCTGTGATTAGCCAGTTGATTTGATTATTGTTTCTAGTCTAGTGTTCACCCGCCTCTTGTTGTTTCCTTGTTCCTGCCCACCTATGTCTCATGATTGTAGTCTAGTCCTGTGTTTTTATGCCGTTGTGTTTCCAGTGCCCACTGACGCGTCATTGAGTCTGTTGTATGTTCGTATGTTATCTCAAGTTTGTATTTTGTGTCTTCCCAATTAAAGTCTCAAAGTTTTTGAGTATCTTTCGTGTTCTGGCAGGGTTTGGGTTCTCACCCTTTCTAGGAATGTGGTTGTTCTCGAAATGATTAGCCAACTGAAAAAACCTACTGAAGTAGCTGGCTACATAGCCCTTCCATTTATCTTTATTGTAATACTTTAAGTTTTTACCTCCACAAAGTCAGAGCATGTAGACCTAGATATTTAAAGAAATGTCAAATAATGTTGGATTACCTTCCTTAGTCCTTTCTTAAGGCACAGTTGTCATTCAACTGGTAGCCTACACAAGCAAGCCAAGCCCATTTCAAGAACAGAAACTAGACTTGTTGCTCTTGGGTAGGCTCCTTATTGGTGGCCCCGCCCACCATCGACCCTCCTATAGTCCATGTCCTATTAGCCTGGCGTTGCCTGCCTACGTACATTGCAGGCTACTGTCCTATTGCACTTCTCACCTTTGCACAAATAAGCTGACAACAAACACAGTTTCACTGCATTTCTTACAGCAGCAATCATATGCATGTGACAAATAAAATGATTTGATTCCTTGTTGTTTAGCAGGAATAAGTCCAAGACATTTATTTTAGAGAGCTTGGAAAGACACTAGTCTCACAGACTGTACTTGTGATCTTAAGTATGTCAGGTGACATGAGATAAATAAATAAACAGTATGAAAGAATTTGGTTGACAAAGTGTCTTATTCACAAGTGGAGGAACTAAACTCTTGTAGTTCTTTCTTGAAAAAGTAAACAAACTCATTACATTTGTCAGTTGAGATGAGGTCAGGCCCTAATTTCACAGAAGGGTTTGTTAGTTTCTCTACATTGGTGAAAGTATACAAGCATTATTTATCTCTGTAGTGTCTCCTTATATATTTGATACTGAATATGTAGTTTAAATTTATGCCATTTTCACTGTATGCACACCCTTTTCTGAGAGCTGGATCTTGCAAGAGTGCATTCTGTTTGTCTGTAGTTTTCTTTGTTTTTAGTGGCGCAATGTGATCCATAATGCCTATCTATTATTCTTGAATTTGATTTTTTTTCGGTCTAGTCTCTGATAGGCCTATGATTAACATTAACTTCAGACTGTAGCTTACACGTCCGTTGAGTCAATGGTGATTAGTTGACGGATCCGTTTCTACCTGAATCTCGACGGATACAACAGAGACCTTGGGACGGACGGACCCACAATGCATTTCACGAGAGCTTCATGCAAAGTCAATTGTATCCATCGATGGATGTGTACAATCTGAAACAGGCGTGAGTGTGCTTGTCCAAAAAGGATTAGATTAGATTAGATGCCTATTTTGCCATTTAAGTGTGGGCATATGGAAATATGGAAGAAAACACAAAAAAATTATCTCATAAATGTCAGTGCTGTGGAAATTTCTTAGATTGTTTTTACCGCAAGTATGTTAGAATGTAAGCTGTAAGAATTCCATCAGAATGGTAAACTGCATTAACAAACAGAAAGTGATATAACGCTACCTCCAGGAGTAATAACGTGTTTTAGAGAGAAATAAGCTTCATTCCGTTCCTTGTCAGAACTATAGGCTGCATTCAATCGATATTATTTTAGCCAAATGCCAGCTGCAGTAGGCTAGACCAACAACATATGAAACAAACTAAATCTGTGCACAAAAAAAAAAGACAAATGTTAAACATCACATTTGTCTCACCTCAGAATTTGTACAGTGGCCTAATACATGGTAGCATGAATAATCACACAGATTGTGACATGTTTTTGTATTGCAATTTCTCAGAAATGTTATGTATAACTATGTCAATGAAACACCATATTTTCTGACATTTGGTCTGTACCGTAAACAGGGTAAACAAGTTAATCAGCTTAACCTATAGCTTCTGTTGTAGTCTACACCCTGAAGAGGTGATCTAATATGCACTGAGAAAAGTACCACCTTTTTCCACTCCATGAGCATTACATGGTCCCCTACAGTGTTTAGGCTACATTGTGCTTTTAAATATGTAGCACACCCCAAAATGCTCCCTGTTAACATAAAATTCATATTCATCTTAACCATACTTTGACAAAAAGGTTGATTGGTTGGTAGGTGCACTGTAAACCCCCCAAGCCCATGGCCTCAAATCTATCAAATTATTATGTTTTTCAGTGCCCCTCATCTATGTATGTGCAAAGTATTGAATAAAGTTGCAATACAATAAGTATTGTCTGAATGTAAATAATCAGCTGGATAAATTTTGAAGGAATATCTATTTGTTAAAATCTTTACCCCATTCACCCATAATGTATCCCTCCATAGACTTATAGTGGGACAAAGTTTCTTGCCAGTCTTTACCTTAGTCTAAAAAACACTGACTGTCTCTCAAATCTTGCACTCCAAGGGAAAACATTCATGGGATTTTTTTTTTTTTTTTAATTCCGGACAATAGTAAAGATTACAAGACCATATTAAACTAGGATAAGGTACCATAAAAAAAAATGTTAAGCACATGAAGCAGTTCTCAGCAGACACTGTCAGCACCACCCACAGCAGTTTAGTCTGATGTAAACAAAATAGGGAACTATTGGGTTATAAGCAGTAATCCAAACAAGTATTAGTAAGTCAGTTTAGTACTCAACTGAAAAATAAGTAGTCAAAGCATAGCAAATAGAGCATAAGCAGAAGATCACATTCAAGGACAAAAACACTGGCTTGAGACTTAGGTTTGCTTTTGATGTCCTTTGCACAATAAGCAGTCTTAGTAACTGCTCAAACATTACTGTGATGCATTCTCAGCAAAGCAAAAAAGCAGTGACTGTATTTAAAATAATGGGAACAGGCATTCTTCAAGTCTGGGTACTACATAATTGGTGATGTACATTACATGATCAGAGGCAACAGTAATAAGTGGCTGAAATACTTTTTCCAACTGTTCCATATGCCACAGAGATATAAATGACTCCAGTTTGCTTTTCTGCTACTTTCTGTACTGATTTCACCTGTTTAAAGCACATTTATTGGCACAGATGGATGGCACAATATCTAATGAATAATATCCTGGCTCTAACTGCTGTGTTTCACAGTTAAGAAATAAGTGCTCACCAAGTGCTTTCAGATGATAATATATAACTAATAAATATTGATCAAAATGTCAATCATGGCCTTTAGGTTCTCAGACATTGTCATGTGCTACCCTGTGTCAGTGTGTGGCAAAATGCACAGACATGCAATATTATGGAGATAATAGTAATTAGCATATAGAAATTTCCTTACAAATATATTTAATACATTTTCCTAAAATCCCATTGCCACCAGTGACAGCTAAGAAAGAGTTAATCCATACAAAACAGTTTAATTCCCCTGTTTATTATAAAGGATTATAAATAGGCTACTACAAATCCCCTGTACCAATTGAGTCAAAAGCTGAAATACCTTAATATGCTCTTGTGAGAGATAGTTAGCCTGTTGTGCTGTAATAATAATCATTTTCCATGCATTGTCCCCAGGCACCTTCAATTCTTAACATCATACCCTGCATAACTGCTATGGTTTTTGGCTGTTGTTTGACTCCTGTTGACTAGTTGAGCTCGATGATTTGCTGTTATTTGACTGCTGTTGACAAGTTGAGTTCGATGATTAACTGTTATTTCACTGCTGTTCACTATTTTAGCCTGGTGATTGGCTGTTATTGGACTGAGGTTGATTAGTTAAGCTTCAAAAGAGACAACTTACAGCTCACTAAACAGCTCCACCTGCAGCTTCACAAAATGACATAGCATAACATGCTCTTGTTGATAGCCAACTAGATAGTTATAATGTCTAAGTCTTTTGCGCTGCATAATCAATTTGTTCATTTGGATGCTCCAAACGTAATTTCGTTGTACTCCTGTGACAATGACAATAAATACTTTAATTGAATTGAATTGAATTGATACAGTATTTCTCTCTGATGTGAACAC
>JAODXP020006118.1:10000-15000 GCA_027497455.2 Sardinella longiceps
GTGTTATGTGCTATGTGTTATGTGCTATGTGCTCATCTCTATGTGCTCTGTGCTATGTGCTATGTGCTATGTGTTATGTGCTATGTGCTATGTGCTATGTGCTCTGTGCTATGTGCTCTGTGTTATGTGCTATGTGTTATGTGCTATGTGTTATGTGCTATGTGTTATGTGCTATGTGTTATGTGCTATGTGCTATGTGTTATGTGCTATGTGCTATGTGTTATGTGCTATGTGTTATGTGCTATGTGTTATGTGCTATGTGCTATGTGTTATGTGCTATGTGTTATGTGCTATGTGTTATGTGCTATGTGTTATGTGTTATGTGCTATGTGTTATGTGCTATGTGTTATGTGCTATGTGTTATGTGCTATGTGTTATGTGCTATGTGTTATGTGCTATGTGTTATGTGCTATGTGCTATGTGCTATGTGTTATGTGTTATGTGCTATGTGTTATGTGCTATGTGTTATGTGCTATGTGTTATGTGCTATGTGTTATGTGCTATGTGTTATGTGCTATGTGCTCTGTGCTCTGTGCTATGTGCTATGTGCTATGTGTTATGTGCTCTGTGCTCTGTGCTATGTGCTATGTGCTATGTGTTATGTGCTATGTGTTATGTGCTCTGTGCTATGTGTTATGTGCTATGTGCTATGTGTTATGTGCTCTGTGCTCTGTGCTCTGTGCTATGTGCTATGTGTTATGTGCTCTGTGCTATGTGCTCTGTGCTATGTGCTATGTGTTATGTGCTCTGTGCTTTGTGTTATGTGTTATGTGCTCTGTGCTCTGTGCTATGTGTTATGTGTTATGTGCCAAATATCATGTTTAAACCTAATACATGAATGAGGGTGAGGATTAGGGACATGCTCACAAGATACACACTACCAGTCACATGGTGTGTGTGTGTGTGTGTGTGTGTGTGTGTGTGTGTGTGTGTGTGTGTGTGTGTGCCGTGTGTGAGTAAGGATTCCATGGAACAAGAATTAACCATAAAAAAACAAAAGGCTCAGAATTCTCCTAAATCTGTGTGTGTGTGTGTGTGTGTGTGTGTGTGTGCGTGCGTGTGTGTGTGTGTGTGTGTAGCCAGGAGAGATGGATGAAGAGCGTGTGAAGAAGAGAAGTGCACAGAATGGCAGCATCTCCACCAGTGTCTCACACATTCCAAAGGAGGAGAGGGCCACTGTGCTCCAGAAAGAGGTACAAGGTGTGTGTGTGTGTGTGTGTGTGTGTGTGTGTGTGTGTGTGTGTGTGTGTGTGTGTGTGTGTGTGTGTGTGTGTGTGTGTGTGTGTGTGTGTGCAACTATTTGGATGCTGTGTTGTTATAATCAGTATTAGCCATTCCAAATAAATAATCAAAATGTGTGTTCGCAGGTGGGTCTGGTGAGCGGAGTGTGTTTGATTGTGGGGACGATGATTGGTTCCGGAATCTTCATTTCTCCCAAAGCTGTGTTGGAGGGCACAGGAGCTGTGGGACCCTGCCTGTGTGTGTGGGCCGCCTGTGGAGTACTGGCTACACTGGGTGAGTGTGTGTGTGTGTGTGTGTGTGTGTGTGTGTGTGTGTGTGTGTGTGTGTGTGTGTGTGTGTGTGTGCCTGTGTGTGTGGGCCGCCTGTGGAGTACTGGCTACACTGGGTGAGTGTGTGTGTGTGTGTGTGTGTGTGTGTGTGTGTGTGTGTGTTTGTGTTTGTGTGTGTGGACCGCGTGTGGACCGTGTGTGGGCTACTGGCAACACTGGGTTAGAGTGTGTGTGTGTGTATGTGGGCTGCCTGTGATGTACTGGCAACACTGGGTAAGTGTGTGTGTGTGTGTGGGGGGGGGGGTGGTATGGGCTGGAGAGGAATTATTATATGAATTATTTACTGGCAACAATGTGTGTAAGTGTGTGTGTGTGTGTGTGTGTGTGTGTGTGTGTGTGTGTGTGTGTAAGTGTGTGTGTGTGTGTGGGGGGGGGGCAACAATGTGTGTAAGTGTGTATGTGTGTGTGTGGGGGGGGGGGGCAACAATGTGTGTAAGTGTGTGTGTGTGTGTGTGTGTGTGTGTGTGTGTGTGTATTGAGGGCTGAAGAGGAATTTGCTTCTGTTTGGAAATGACGTATCCTGTGTGCTGTAACACTCTCACCTGCCACTCACGCTTCCAGCTTACGCTTTCTGTGCTAAATACACCGCTGGCTAGTTTCAGCTATGTGTGTGTGTGTGTGTGTGTGTGTGTGTGTGTGTGTGTGTGTATGCTTTCTGGCTAGTTTCTATCTGTTTTAACATGCTAGTGGCAATGAGTCTTCTACATCATGGATGTGTTCATTGTAAAGGTGATTGGAAAGTAGGGGGAGAATAACAATCAGCTCCTATTCTGAACTACAAGCTTCACTGGATCACAAGTAACTGGGCAGGCGAGTTCTGTGGCATCGCTCTAAACTGTGTGCTGATTGGCCAAGCCATACTTGAACCATATAATGTAGGTTGGGCCAAACTACTCACAAGACTGAAATCAAATTTTGGGCGGAAGTACTTAGGATGGTGTCACCTGACTACTCTTATACACCTTAATATTATGCTCTTATACTACTTTCTTATACTAATTTATACTCTTATACTCTTATACTACTTTCTTATACTAATTTCTTATACTACTTTATACTCTTATGCTCTTATACTACTTTCTTATACTAATTTCTTATACTAATTCATACTCTTATACTATTATACTGTCTTATACTACTTTATACTCTTATGCTCTTATACTAATTTCTTATACTAATTTCTTATACTAATTCATACTCTTATACTATTATACTACTGTCTTATACTACTTTATACTCTTATGCTCTTATACTAATTTCTTATACTAATTTCTTATACTAATTCATACTCTTATACTCTTATACTACTTTATACTACTTTATACTCTTATGCTCTTATACTAATTTCTTATACTAATTTCTTATACTAATTCATACTCTTATACTATTATACTACTGTCTTATACTACTTTATACTCTTATGCTCTTATACTAATTTCTTATACTGATTTCTTATACTAATTCATACTCTTATACTATTATACTACTGTCTTATACTACTTTATACTCTTATGCTCTTATACTAATTTCTTATACTAATTTCTTATACTAATTCATACTCTTATACTCTTATACTACTTTATACTAATTCATACTCTTATACTATTATACTACTGTCTTATACTACTTTATACTCTTATGCTCTTATACTACTCTCTTATACTACTTTATACTCGTATACGTTCTGCCCTGATTTCACCTATTTAAAGAGGAGCAATGCAATACCTATACTTCCGGTGTGCGCTAGGTTTATGCTCACATTTATTCACCACATAGCTCCCCCATGTAGGCACCCTTTTCCCAAACGCTTCTGAAAGGCATTACTGACCAGTTAACAACTTTGCTGTTTGCAATGCAATGGCCCATTACCCACCAAGTTAGCATATATGCGTTTGGGGAAAAGACCCAAGGACCGGCCGTTATGTGCCTTCGTTCTCTCGGTCTGTGCTCACATTCGTACTGATAGAGCTCCTCCTACAGCTCCCCAACACTGTATCACCGTTCCACTGCACCAGTCTGGCATATTCCCTTTCTCCGCCCAGAGGGGCTTGGAAGAGGCCAAACAGTCATCAATCAACCCAAACAAGTGTTGTAGGACTATCACAATGACTCTTGACCTGCTAAATAGAGGTAAATGAAGCTAAAATAGTGTTGTAAGACCATGGCACTGACTCTTAACCTGGTAAATGAAGCTAAAATAGTGTTGTAGGACCATGCCAATGACTTTTAACCTGGTAAATAAAGCTAAAATAGTGTTGTAAGACCATGGCAATGACTCTTAACCTGCTAAATGAAGGTAAATGAAGTTAAAACAGTTTTGTAGTTCCTCTTGAAAACACATTGGCACAAATGGATGACACAATACTAAGAAATGAATAACATCTTTAGCCAAATTCAGTGACAACCTTCTGGTTCTTGTTTAATAACTTACATTTTGACCAAAATTGTACTTACGCCCAGATTCTCAGCCCTTGATGTTTTGTGTGTGTGTGTGTGTGTGTGTGTGTGTGTGTGTGTGTGTGCGCGTGCACGCATGTTTGTGTGTGTGTGTGTGTGTGTGTGTACGTGTGTGTGTGTGTGTGTGTGTGTGTGTGTGTGTGTGTGTGTGTGTGTGTGTGTGTGTGTGTGTGTGTGTGTGTGCGTGCACGCATGTTTGTGTGTTCTACCGCTTACAGAGATCTTGCAGCATTGTGTGTTTGTGTGGATAGTTTATGGAGTTCTCTCTGTGTGTGTGTGTGTGTGTGTGTGTGTGTGTGTGTGTGTGTGTGTGTGTGTGTGTGTGTGTGTGTGTGTGTCTGCTCAGACAGACTGACCTGTGCTTGAGGCTGTGAACTGATGTTCTTTTAGTGGCTGGCTGTTGGACTTTCTGGAATTCCCTAGCATAGACACACACACACACACACACACACACACACACACACACACACACACACACACACACACAGAGAGAGAGAGAGACAGACAGACACTGGGTAAATTCCTGAGTTTAGCCTTAGTTTAGACCAAATCCTCTTTCGTCTGGCATCAGACTGTCTCTGTGTCTGACCTTAGGGGAGTGAACCCAGTCACCTCTCAGAGACCACACACACACACACACACACACACACACACACACACACACACACACACACACACTCACACACACACTCACACACACACTCACACACAGCCATCCTTTTATTAGTGTAGAGCAGTGGTCCCCAATTATTTTTCCTGAAGGGCTGAATTTTGTCAAGCATGCAAAGCTGAGGGCCAAACCCTGGGGGCAAACACTGAACACTCTGCATAGAAAGGAGGCTTGGTTCACAAAGCACAAAGTCTTCCCTTAGCCTACTATTGTTTTCAATGTGAATTACAAGGTGAATTATCAAGGTACAGGGCCGTTTCAAGGTACATAGGGGGCCCCAAGCAAACAGAACATGGGGGCCC
>JAODXP020006118.1:17500-35000 GCA_027497455.2 Sardinella longiceps
TTGATAGAAACCTACCCCTGGCCATCATCATTGGGATTCCTCTGGTGTCTGTGTGTTACGTGCTTGTCAACATCGCCTACTTCAGTGTCATGACACCTACACAACTACTGCAGTCTTCTGCTGTTGCTGTGGTGAGTGATGTCACACACACACACACACACACACACACTGACTCCATTTTTTTCCTGAATGCAGATAATAAAGTTTGACTCTTACGAATATCTAACCAATTGCTTTTAACGCTTCTCCGCTTTGCACAATTCTACTGACCTGCTAATAAATGCATATGCATAAATAATACAAGCACAGCCTGTTTGTTTGTATATTGCCATGTTTTAAAGTGATAAGACTCCTTTGCTCCAGATCATATGTTGAAACAACACAGTAGATAAATTTAAAAACAGAAAAACACAACCATATAAAGTTAAGCCAGATCATGATTTTCCATCTGTCCCTGTGTTTGTATGTGTGTGTGTGTGTGTGTGTGTGTGTGTGTGTGTGTGTGTGTGTGTGTGTGCAGACATTTGCAGACCGTGTGTTGTACCCCATGTCCTGGGTGGTTCCTCTCTTTGTGGTCTTCTCTACGTTTGGAGCAGCCAATGGGAGCTGCTTCACTGCAGGCAGGTCAGTGACATCATTGTGACATCACAATGGAGAAGGGTTCTCCGGAACACAGTGGTCGCAGATGTTAGAACAGGCGTGCGTTCAGATTCATCTAACATACGCGAATGTTTGTTGCAAACAGTGGAATTTGAACGATTTTGTGTAATGTTCTAAACAGTTCGTTCTAAACTGTAAACGAAAATGGCAAACTGAGTAGGAGGCTAATTTGAAACAAAGTTGCTGTGAGGCATGCTGATAAAATTCAGTGCCTTTCTGGATGTATTTCCAGTCGGGGCGCACACATTTTCTATCCAGCATACAGGACTGTTTGCGGTGCACTACCTCCTCAGACCATTCGCCTTCGTTCACTAATGTTAGCCAAAAACTTGACGTTAGTCAAAAACTGTATGTCTATGTTCGCGAATGTTCACCTGTTAGCGAATTTGAACGCACCTCAGGAGTCTGTAACAAATATTTAGGCAGCAGTTATTCTGTGAAAACGTTGAGAGAATATTGTGTGTGTGTGTGTGTGTGTGTGTGTGTGTTTCTTACAGGCTGACGTATGTAGCTGGACGTGAGGGTCATATGGTAAAGATTCTGTCCTACATCAGTCTGAAGTACTACACTCCAGCGCCAGCACTCATTTTCAACGTGAGTCAATGTGTGTGTGTGTGTGTGTGTGTGTGTGTGTGTGTGTGTGTGTGTGTGTGTGTGTGTGTGTGTGTGTGTGTGTGTGTGTGTGTGTGTACTACACTCCAGCGCCTGCACTCATTTTCAATGTGAGTCAATGTGTGTGTGTGTGTGTGTGTGTGTGTGTGTGTGTGTGTGTGTGTGTGTGTGTGTGTGTGTGTGTGTACTACACTCCAGCGCCTGCACTCATTTTCAATGTGAGTCAATGTGTGTGTGTGTGTGTGTGCGTGCACACACACTCCAGTGCCTGCACTCATTTTCAATGCGAGTCATTGTGTGTGTGTGTGTGTGTGTGTGTGTGTGTGTGTGTGTGTGTGTGTGTGTGTGTGTGTGTGTGTGTGTGTATGTGTGTGTGTATCCATAAGCTCTGATGAACATCTGCTTTGGTTAATGTCAGCCATAGAACTAATTCACTTATGTGCTACTGTTGCAGCTGTTAAGCTGTGTCTTTTTTTTGTGGACACAAGTACAATGTGTGTGTGTTTGTGTGTGTGTGTATGGATGTGTGTGTGTGTGTGTGTGTGTGTGTGTGTGTGTGTTTGTGTGCGTGTATGGATGTGTGTGTGTGTGTGTGTGTGTGTGTGTGTGTGTGTATGCGTGTGTGTGTGTGTGTGTGTGTGTGTGTGTGTGTGTGTGTGTGTGTGTGTGTGTGTGTGCACTTCCAGGGCTTCTTGGCTCTCATCTATATAATCCCAGCTGACATCAACACTCTGATCAACTACTTCAGCTTCGCCCAGTGGGCCTTTTATGGACTCACAGCCGCCAGCCTCATCGTCATGAGATTCACCAGGAAAGAGCTGCACAGGCCTGTGAAGGTAACACACACACACACACACACACACACACACACACACACACACACACACACACACACACACACGTCACAGCCGCCAGCCTCATAGTCATGAGATTCAACAGGAAAGAGCTGCACAGGCCTGTGAAGGTCACACACACACACACACACACACACACACACACACACACACACACACACACGTAACAGATGGCAAATAGGCTGGGCTAGCTGGCGGCAGTATGTGTAAATCCTCACACCCCTATCCATACGCGCGGGAACATAGGGGGCTGCGTACGCTGCAGCCCCCTATGTCAGAGCGTCAGCCCCCCCTGAAGGGGGCTGCGATTAGGCTAGATATTTATTGATTCACTCCAAATCAATCATTACATTTCATACATGACTTGTATAAAGCAGAGTGCAAAACTAAACTAAGGAGGCTAGTAGGATAACTGACACAACAGGTAGGCTGCCTATCAGAATTCCTGAGAAGCTGATCAATGGTCCGGACTTTGTTTTAGGCTATCAAGCATAGAAAAATCCGCATTTTATCCGACCCTTCCTAAATGAAAATAAAAATATGTTTACATCCACTAATAGACTAACTACTGTGCCCAATAGTTCAGAAAGCTCTAGTGGACAGGCTGACCCATATAGCCCAGCTATTAACAAGAGAATGCCTCCTCCCTAACCTCCTCAACGTTGACAGCAATTCTCTGAGAGCGCACTGTTCCGTCAGGACTGACAGCAGTTTGGAAGGCCAGTGTGGCCACGAAAAAAAGGAAAAGATCTGTTCTCAAAATTGGCTATCAAAAAATGATAGGCCTACTCTCAGTTCTAATGTTTTTTTTTTCGCATTTTGCAAGATATCGCCATTTAATAACAGCTTTATCTCGATTATTAACCTAAGACAAGACAACGTAACCTGTTATGTCTTGAATGGATAGTTCATTATTCGTGAGCGTTCACCACCAAAATATAATCATGTGTTCCTTGTCCTCATAGCCTATCCGCACTGTCCGACAAGTTCCGTAGCCTACAGAACTTTTCAAGGTATTTTGCGCACAGACAGACAAGACAAACGTCCACAAACATATAACATATTAACATGCGCCACTGGTTGGATCGAATAAGTTAGAAATATTTTTGCTTTAACCGAGCTACCACTACAACTAATCTAATTTGGAATGAGTGAAAGCAAGCGAGAGAACGAGAGAGAAATACCGGTATGTTGGGTTGAGAAATGAGAGCGAAGCAGTGGAGATAGAAGACGTGCGCAGGGGTCTCCGACTGAACGGTAACAATTCTCCCTGTCACTGCGCTTTATTTGAGGTTCTCTCAGATATACCCTACATAGGCTATCTATGTTACACGGAAAACTTAGGTTACTGAGAAGACAAAAAACAGGTGGAGATTCTGTTTGGCAGGCTATAGCCTATTTTAAAAGACCCTTGCAAAAGTAGGCTACTTTGTTCGGATTTCTAACCGATTAAAATCATGATCGTATTTGATTGACTTGTCTTTTCGTATTTTGTCTCTAAATGACGATGGATGTTGAACAGATATAGACAAACAATACAGACAACAATCACTCATCACTTCTAGATAGGCATTGTAGGGCCTATGTATGCCATTAGTGGTGTGCGCAATCAGCAGAAGAACTGCGCTGCGACTCATCTCCTGGAAGAATGTTTGGCACATTAGGGTATAGGCCTACCTACCCGTTGTCGCACTAGAATACGCACCCTACAACAGCCAATAGTTATTCAACAGCAGAGACAGACAAACTTTTTCTGATGTTGGCTACCCCCCCCCCCCCCCCCCCCCCATACACACACACACACACACACAAAAGTGACGTCACATTTAACGGCCCAGCCCCCAGCCCCCCTACACAAAACACCTTCCCGCGCGCCTGCCCCTATCCTTCAAGAATGTTTCTACGTGCTGAGTTGAAAGCTTACAGGCCGTGACCCGGATGGGAGTGAGGATTTGGGGGGGGGGGGGTGGGGATGGGGATGGGGGGGGGTTGAGTGTAATGGATGCCAACTAGCTCAGCTAGCTGGCTGCAGTGCATGTAAATCCTCACAACTCTAGAGTCCTAGTCCTTCATGAACGCTTCTGACCACTGGGTTGGAACCCTGGACTTTTCAGATCAGTGGTTAGAACCTTTGACTCCCATGGTGTGGGTCCCAGGCCTGTTAGGCCTGTAAGGACACACACACACACACACACACACACACACACACACACACACACACACACACACACACACATTTCCAGCCATCACCTTCAAGTTAAGTTCTAGTTAAGAAGTCATCTGGATCCAATATAGTGCTTGAGGGCCCTCTTGTGGCCAGCCTGTAACACATCTGTGTGTGTGTGTGTGTGTGTGTGTGTGTGTGTGTGTGTGTGTGTGTGTGTGTAGGTCCCTATTGTGATTGCAGCATTGGTGGTGGTGGTATCAGTGTATCTGGTGTTGGCCCCCATCATTGATAAGCCAGAACTGGAGTATCTCTACTGTTCAATATTCATCCTCAGTGGACTCATCTTCTATCTGCTCTTCGTCCACTACAAGTTCCAGTGGAGTCACTCCATCATGCGTGAGTCCACACACACACACACACACACACACACACACACACACACACACACACACAGACTCATCTTCTATCTGCTCTTCGTCCACTACAAGTTCCAGTGGAGTCACTCCATCATGCGTGAGTCTCACACACACACACACACACACACACACACACACACACACACAGACTCATCTTCTATCTGCTCTTCGTCCACTACAAGTTCCAGTGGAGTCACTCCATCATGCGTGAGTCACACACACACACACACACACACACAGACTAATTTTTTACCAGCTCTTTGCCCACTACAAGTTCCAGTGGAGTCACTCCATCATGCGTGAGTCTCTCTCACACACACACACACACACACACACACACACTCATCTTCTATCTGCTCTTCGTCCACTACAAGTTCCAGTGGAGTCACTCCATCATGCGTGAGTCTCACACACACACACACACACACAGACTAATTTTTTACCAGCTCTTTGCCCACTACAAGTTCCAGTGGAGTCACTCCATCATGCGTGAGTCTCTCACACACTCACACACACACACACACACACACCTTTTATCTGCTCTTCGTCCACTACAAGTTCCAGTGGAGTCACTCCATCATGCGTGAGTCTCACACACACACACACACACTCATCTTCTACCTGCTCTTCATCCACTGCAAATTCCAGTGAAGTCACTCAATCATGCATGAGGCACACACACACACACTTCATTTTACACATTCATTGAACCACACACGTCATTTAATCTCTTGCTGGATCTGATCCCATCTCCCAATTTTCCTCAGGCTCCAGCCAATCCCATCTAATGTTACTCAGGCTCCAGCCAATCCCATCTAATGTTACTCACACTCCAGCCAATCCCATCTAATGTTACTCAGGCTCCAGCCAATCCCATCTAATGTTACTCAGGCTCCAGCCAATCCCATCTAATGTTACTCACACTCCAGCCAATCCCATCTAATGTTACTCAGGCTCCAGCCAATCCCATCTAATGTTACTCAGGCTCCAGCCAATCCCATCTAATGTTCCTCAGGCTCCAGCCAATCCCATCTAATGTTCCTCAGGCTCCAGCCAATCCCATCTAATGTTCCTCAGGCTCCAGCCAATCCCATCTAATGTTACTCAGGCTCCAGCCAATCCCATCTAATGTTCCTCACACTCCAGCCAATCCCATCTAATGTTACTCACACTCCAGCCAATCCCATCTAATGTTACTCAGGCTCCAGCCAATCCCATCTAATGTTACTCAGGCTCCAGCCAATCCCATCTAATGTTACTCACACTCCAGCCAATCCCATCTAATGTTACTCAGGCTCCAGCCAATCCCATCTAATGTTACTCAGGCTCCAGCCAATCCCATCTAATGTTCCTCACACTCCAGCCAATCCCATCTAATGTTCCTCAGGCTCCAGCCAATCCCATCTAATGTTCCTCAGGCTCCAGCCAATCCCATCTAATGTTACTCAGGCTCCAGCCAATCCCATCTAATGTTACTCGTGTGTCTCTCCTACAGGACCAATCACCATGCACCTGCAGCTGCTCATGGAGGTGGTTCCCCCAGAGAAGATGGACTGAAGTGTAACACACACACACACACACACACACACACACACACTATACGCACATTTCCTCACTCCCCCCAACGCTCCCTTCTGTGTGTGTCTAGTCAAACTAGAACTGCATCAATGCTGCTAAAGCAGATGAAAGGGACCCAACAGCACCAAGGACAATCACCAGCAATACCACAGCAGCAGGTCCAATACCCATAGCAATACCTACATGTGTTTACTGTAGGTTACCTGCTGGGTTTGGTACCTGGATCTGGTACCAGTGCTGATCCGACACCTGCAAAACAATAGGATTTCATACCACTAGTTTATAACCTTGCTATTATTTTCAGCTTTCCAAACCTTTTCAATCCAGTTATATTTATATACAGCGACATTGCACAACACATTTGTCTCATGGACCTTTGATTTAGACCAGAACAGTCTTCTGCATTCCACTGTTAGAACCACTTTAGAGATTCCAGAACCTTTCTAGTTCTGGAACCTTCCCTCAGTTCCCTCAGTGTTCACCCACCCCTGCTGCACAAACTGATGTCACTCCTAGCACATGTAAGTGGTGTTTGTTAAACGGTGTTTAGTAGAATTTACATGTTTACATCTCATGCTATATCGTAGGTTTGTACTTTATGAATGTAATGTGCTCTTTATCTTGTGTAATTGTTTTTGAAGTGAAAACAGAGCTGCCATTAAATATGTAATTTCAAGTCTTTTTTTTTAATCTAAATAAATATGTTATTCTTACAAACATGGTCCAGTACTCTCTGACTCACTCTGTTTCACTCAGAAAGCATGCCGTAAACACAATAGCAGTTTACAAGCAAACCATGCTGAGAATTTTTAAATTAAATTCAAAATTGTTGATTATTATTGTTCTATTTTTTCCAGAATATGTGTCACTTTTGTATGTTTTTAGTTAGATAGATTAGATTTAGTAGTTAGATTTAGTTAAATAAAAAAGGTGCAGAAAAATGACTGAAATTCTCAGGACCTCAGAAAAAGCTAGCCAGGTGAATGCCGCCTACTGGCTCCACTCATTTCATTTTGTTCCCTCAGATAGTCAGGGATAGTGTAGTTCAGTTTCATTTTTACCAACACACATCTGTGCGGACCAAATTCAGCAAACAGAGTGAGAAACTGTAGCCACAATATTGTGCCTGGACATCAATAACCTCGAGTTAAGATAACAAAATTATTTTTTATATACGTACATTTAAAGGAACTGTAGCAAAATGTTTAAAAACATTGCATAGCGCCCTCTAGAGAGGAAACGATTGCCAATGGAGATGTTTCAGACGCTTTGCACGAAGTGAAACGATGTGAAGGTGGATGATCAAATAAGGCTAAGAAAAATCCACTTTGGCTTAAGGAAGAAGATTAGTGCATTGACCCTTTAAAAAGCACCACCCCTTTCAGCCTCCCAGCAGGGCATCACCTCTCACAGCAATGAAACTTCATCATGGACTGTTTTATTTCTTTCTTTATTAATCAGGGTAGACACAGTGAGACAGTAGTCTATATTCTAGGTGATAACTGGTCTCTAGGGAAGACTGACTGCACTAAACTAATAAACACACAAACTGAACTAAACACACAAAAAGAAAAACACTACAAATGGAAACAAGAAAGAAGAAAAACAAGAAACTCGATCTCTATCATACCTTATATTCCAGAATAAACCTGGTCTTTTAAACTAATTTGTGTCTGGTTGCAAACATTCTGCTCTTCATGATTGTGAAGTTAACAGCATGAACTGAACTGATGATTGGTTGGCCTTGACACAGAATGTGAGCTGCCCGAGATGTTCATAAGGGACCAGTGACTGTGGTTCAGATACTAGACTACCACCAGGTACCATAACTGCAGGCTCTGTAGCTGAACCCCTTCATGTTGGGGGTCCAGAAACTGGAGGATCTGTAGCCAGTAGCCTTGTAGCTGGGGGATCTGTAGCCAATGGCCTTGTAGCTGGGGTAACTGTAGCCTGTGGCCTTGTAGCTGGGGTAACTGTAGCCTGTGGCCTTGTAGCCGGGGTAACTGTAGCCTGTGGCTTTGTAGCCAGAGGTTCTGTAACTACAGGATTTGTAGTTGGAGACAATGCTATTGGACATGGTGTTTGATGCCCTCTTTGTGCCTTTAATGCTGGGGGCCCAGAAATTGGAGGCTGTGTATTTAGTAGCTTTGTTCCTGGAGGCTGTGTATCCAGTGGCTTTGTAGCAGGAGGCTGTGTAGCTACTGGATTTGCGGTTGGAGACAATGCTATTGGACGTGGTGTTTGATGCCCTCTTTGCGCCTTTAACACTGGAGGCCCAGTAACTGGAGGCTTGGTAACTATTGGCAGTGGAAGTCTTACCCGTGGTCCTGTAGGTTGAGCCTCTGTAGCGGGAGGTGCTGTAGTTTGGGCCTGTGGTAGCAGTGCTCATGGAGCTGGAACCTTTGAGCCTTGAGGTGCTGGTGGTGGTGGTCTTGTAGCTGGAGCTCCTGTTTGCTGAGCCTCTATTCAAGCACATGGAGTTTGAGCTCCTGAAACTGAGATTAGACGTCCTGTAGCTTTAAGCTTTCGCAATAGAGGTTGTGTTTATGGAGGTCTTCATAACAGAAGTCCTTTTAATGCATGTCTTGACAATAGAGGTATTTTTTATGGATGTCTTGACAGTCTTGCTCATGGTCGTCTTGTTGCTAAAGCTAGTACAGCTGAAGGTCTTCCTACTGCATGTTTTGATGCTGGAGGTCGTGCTAGTTTTGCTCCTCACAGCGGAACTACTGTTGCTTTTCGCCACCCTGTAGTTTGAGCTCCTACAGCCAGACTTCCTGTACCCTGCCATGGCTCTACAGGAATCAGGACAGACTAGTTTTTAATCTGGAGCATACATACAGTGATTATATCCAAAGACCTAACCATGGCAGAGAGCCACACCACACAGCCAAACTCATTACACAACTCAGCCTAAATGCCAACTCTAGACAACATCACAAACATGTTGCTACAACAGGCTAACCCAAGGGCTGCACTGGATGCACTGTTAAGTGTCAAGTCAAATTTTGTTGATTCTAAATGTTCTAAATACATTGAAATGAATGGTGAATAAAATTTAGAATGTTGGTTGTGCAGCCGTGTCTGGTGTAGCCACTTCCATTGTTTACAATGGAAGCTAATTGTTACAGCAGCTAAGTCTTTGACTTAACGCATCCAGTGTAGCCTCCCTGTAAATGTGTTGTTCAAAACATAATGGAGGCTAATGAGAGGAACATAGAAATAATTAAGAACTCACACTCAGTTCCCTCCCGTCCAAAGCACTTCTAATGACACCTGTGCCGTCTAAAGCAGTCGTTGATCAGCGAGTGGCTGATCTGTTGTGCTGAGTTTTCTCCCCAGCAGAACTGACGAGTTTGCCAGGTGGGTGTTGCTCCAGGTGTAGCCTACTTCATGGGTTGCATTCCTGCTGCATTGGCAATTAATAGAATGACGAATGTGTAGCCTACTGATAACTAAGCCACTCATGTAAAAAAAATACATCACATTAAAAATGGAGTGCGAGAAGAAAATGTTTGATTGTGAAGGTAAGTACAGTGAATCTGGAGATGAGTGAGTTAATAACTGTGTGTGTGGGTGGGTGTGTGGGTGTGGGTGGGTGTTTGTGTGTGTTTATGCAGTACATGCCAGCATACGCTGCGCTCCTTGCTGGAGACGTGTCCTAATAGGTTCCCTCTTTAGTTTTTGTGGTGTTTACTCTTCATGACCTCTGAAATCTGATTCACTCCACCATTAGTAAATGATTCCCCAGTAACACATAGTGGTGGTGATCAAATCAAACAATAGGCATGCATACTAAGAGCATCGGTAGATATTTACTAGCTTCTTAAGCAAATCAAACAGTAGTCACGCTTAATTAGCGCATTGATATATTTATTAGCTCCTTAGGCTTTTAAATAATATTCAACAAAATTCAATTCTATTTTATGTGCAGAACACCAAATAAAACACAATGCAATAGCCTGGCTGTGCTTTACAGACTGTATGTATCAGGAGCAGCCATGAGTAACAGGGGCAAGGGAAAACTCTCTTCTGTTTGTAGTGATTCATTTTAGGAACAAACCTTCAGCAGAAGCAACATTTGTGGCGCCCCCTGGAGGTGAGAGAAATTAGTACAATGAATACCACATACCAGCACATAAATAAACCACAGCACACAGGGCAACTACCAATCAGGAAGCACGATACACATACTCAATAAGAAACCACAGCACACAGATAAACACTCAATAAAAAAACCACACAGAGTAACAAACCCTGGATTTGGAGGGGTACCCAGTTGACAATTCACATCAGATCATCATGACTACGCAGTGTTAGGGTTGCCCTCAAAATGTGTCCAGCTGCTTTCTAGATGGAGCTCAGTCCAACTGCTACCAGCTGAAGCTGAAAAAGGAAACAGGACCAATACCATTCCTATCAGCTGTGGTGCGGCTGTTCTCAACTACGACATCAAAAGACTACAGATACCTGCTGGGTCTCGCACTAGCTGGCACCAGCTCTGATTTGCCACTTTAAGAAAATATAATTCTATCCAACCATCTCACAACAATAGTGACTTAACTTAGTTAGGAGGGGCCTGGATGCACCAGAAATGTGTATACATGACAAAAACCATCTAACAAATAGACAAAAACAATACAGTTTTACATTATGTGAAAGCCGCGATAGCAGCTGTTGAAAGTTTTATTGTCATTTCAACCATATACTGTACCTTATATGAATTATGTTGTTCAGTAGTCTGACAGTCAGGAAACACACAGAAGAGCCAAAGAGTCTTATTCTCCTGTAAGTTATTGTGTCTGTCTCTGTCTGTCTGCACACAATGTATAATCAAGCATAGTTCATCTAAGGTAACCCTAGGGTTACCTAAGGGTAAGACAGTGTGTGTGTGTGTGTGTGTGTGTGTGCGTGTGTTTTATTTTCTAATGTGTCCAGGATAAGAGAACATTGAGTTATGAAAATTAGACTATGTGTATATGCTAGACTAAGGTTGAGTGGATCACACACAGTTCCTGTTGAAAATTGCAGAGCAAATATCACTGTTTACTTTGAGACTCTGTTTTCTGTCTGTTCACTCTATCGACACAGGAGTAGCAGAACCTGCTCTAAATGTGGGCCTAATGGGTGTGTACTAGGCCCATGCCACAGGTCTGTGCCCCCCTTCTGGGCTGGTGAGATCAGATGCCATACAACATACCTTAGCTATGCTGCGATAGCCTAGTGCTGACACCTACTGCACATTTGCCATCCTGTACAACCCTCTTTCTCCTCTCTCTCTCTCTCTCTCTCTCTGACATACATGACACACCTATATATTGAAGTGATATACTATACTCCTAGACTGGCCTAATCCTTTGTTTCTTTAGTTTTTCTTGCCTCTTCTGCCCCGATGCACGATGCGCTGAGTGGTGAACTTCTTCAGCTGTCATGTCTGTGTCTAAAATGCCTGGTGTATCAATCACATCAATCTTTCCAGATTTCTCCAAACTCTCCTTTTTACATTCTTTCGTGATTAAGTTTGCAGAGGGACAGGATACAAATGCTTTCCTCCCCAGGATGGTGTTTCCCACAGCACTCTTCCCAACCAGCACAATCCTCAGAGGTGACCCTATAAACAACATACATCAGGTGGCTGTATTACTAGGATGACTGTTGTGTAGCATATTTAGATTTCTTCTTCCACAGCAGTGCTATTTTGCGTTTTAATGTTTTTTAAAAATTACACCTGCATCAGTACTGGCAAAATGACACAGCTTATACACAGCTGTTGTTAGCGCTTTAAGTTGAAATCTAAAATCAGAATCTAAAAAATAACTTTCACAAAAAAACATTAAATTGACATGATTGTGCAATAAACTCAACAAATGTATCCCAATTATATAGAAAGCATTTCACTGCAGATTTTTTATTGTAAAAAATGATAAAGCTAGCTATCAACATCATCAACTTTAACAAAATACCAAAAGATTAATACCTGCAGGAATATTCTTTGAAAACCAGTGTCCCATTTCCACTGCAGGATGAGCAACAGTGAAAATATGAATGGATATCTGTTACAGTAGCTGTCTTACTTCTCTAATGGATATCTCTTACAGTAGCTGTCTTACAGTAGCTGTCTTACTTCTCTAATGGATATCTGTTACAGTAGCTGTCTTACTTCTCTAATGGATATCTCTTACAGTAGCTGTCTTACTTCTCTGATGGATATCTCTTACAGTAGCTGTCTTACTTCTTTTCGTCTCTGGTTGTTGTTTTATTTCATAGGTTCATTTCGTGGTCCGCCTACTTACTCTGTTTAATAAGATCCTGTACAGTAAGATCTCTTCAGTACACAGAATCAATATTAGTCAATACCAGTGCAATGCCTAACAGTAAGTTTGTTTTCCTTACCTTAATTATGTTCACTAAAATGAAACCGACATAAAATGTAGCATAATGTAGCAATGAATACTTTTTTCAGTTATTCTTAAATTAATTCTACCTTCTTATTCTTATGGCTTATTGTTCATTGTTAATGTTTATTCTTGTATTTTTTCAGTGCCCATGTACAAGTAGCCTATGTAATTGAAAGAGTTTGATTGTAAGCCACATTGGCAAATTAGGAGTTTCACAGACACATTTCTTCTGCTATACAGTAGTTCTTCTGCTATCAGTGCTATATGAGCAAAACTTACACAACTTATACAACTGTTGTCTTAGGGACCTTTGTCATCTGACAATTCTGAGTTTGTGCGTAGCTGTTTTCACCATTGGTCTGATTAAATACAGTAAGTTTTGTATCTGGGACTTTGTCATCATTCTTTCTTTTACATTTTTTGACTGTATTGTGACAACTTTTTCAACTTATTCTCAATTATGAGACAAGACAAATGTCCAAAAAATAGTTAAGTTAATTGATCTATATCACCCTCCATCAAGTGGAAATTAAACAAATATTAATATTTCTTAATACATTCAAAATCTTAAAAGGAAGATTTACGTATATTCCACTTTTATTTACATTCAACTTCGAGTACACCCAATAACATTAATTCAATACAGTGAATGTGTGTACACTGTATTTCAGTGTCATGATGCACTTACAGTTTCTTTAGCATTACTAAGCAAACAGACAGGTTTATCTTTATTAGAATCCTGACTGTCTTGCACATGGTGTATTTGGTGTGTTTGGTTTTTTGTACATTAGGAATCCAGTATGTCTTCTTATAGCTGCAGTAATTCTGCTGCAACTATGATAGGTCTGTCATAGTAGTGTTGATTTTGTTCATGATATTATTGACCCTAGCAGTACCCTAGCATGTGCTGTTCTCTTCTAGCATGTGTGTGTGTGTCTCTCTCTCTCTCTCTCTCTCTCTCTCTCTCTCTCTCTGTAGCTGACCATCAGTTGAGCTCACAGCTAAATCTGGTCCTTCTGGGAGAGTCAGGCTCTGGGAAGAGCAGCAGTGGAAACTCCATCCTGGGTGAAAATGTTTTCCTATCCAAGCCCAGCTCCAAACCTGTCACCACTCAGTGTCAAACGGGATCCAAGACTGTGTGTAGAACACAGATAAAAGTCATCGACACTCCAGACTTCTTCAATGATGATGAGCCTACTATTCAAAGCACCAATGTTACTCAGTGCAGACAGCTGTGTGAGGGTGGTCACTGTGTGTACCTGTTGGTCATTCAGATTGGCCGCTTCACGGAGGGAGAGAGAGACGTTCTAGAGAGGTTGGAGAAGACACTACAGACCAGCATAAGACAGAAAGCCATCATCCTCTTCACACGTGGGGAAGATCTGGGATCCCAGAGTATTAATGACTTTGTCAGAAACACCAACACACACCTCCAGCAGCTCATTAAAGACTGTGGTCACAGATATCATGTGTTCAACAACAAAGACAAGCGGAAATCAGAGAAGCAGGTTCAGAAGCTTGAGGGGAAGATAAAGGCCCTGCTTCAGGAGACTGATGGAGTTCAAGTCTTAGTGAGAGTGGAGATGGAGATGTGGCAAAGATTGTGTGTGTCTAGTGGGGTGGGGGTGAGCGGGGGGGTGTCTATTGGGGTGGCTGTTGCCATGACACTGGGTGTAAATGTGGGTGTGGTTGTCGGTTTGTTAAGTGGTGGAGTTTTTTTTGTGAGTACGTTTGGCGTAACAAAACATCTCCTAGTCTGATTTGCAGGACTACTCCATCTGCTGGTGTATCTCAACACAAATAAACATTCTACAGTCTCTAGTCTTTATCACCACTTTATGTGAATATGTGCTGTGCACATTTATTGGAAAATAATAATAGCAAAATTAAACTCTCAGAGGTCTGGGACTTTCAGACCATTTTAGACTTTTGAATAATATTCAATTCAATTCAATTAAAATAATATTCAATTAAATTAAACCAAATAGCCAACAATTACATAGCCTGGCTGTGCTTTATAGACTGTATGTATCAGGAGCAGCCATGAGTAACAGGGGCAAGGGAAAACTCTCTTCTGTTTGTAGTGATTGATTTTAGGAAGAAACCTTGGGTAGAACCACAAATGGGCTCGCACTACCTGGGGCCCAGTGAAGAACCCATCCAGTCAGTAAGCTAGCCAAACCATTGCTTTATTTACATAGAAAAGAGGGACATGAACATGATCAACAGGCCTATATGAAGTGTATTTTTGTAGCCCAATAAAACTTTTTTATACTGCATCCTGAGTGCCTCGGAACCGACTTCTTTTAAAACTATATCTGAAATCCCTGCACCGAAGAGCACCAGGTGTCAGTTATATCCTGCAGCACTCCAAAGAAACCTTTCCCTACACTAGGCCTATATAAAGTGTTGACAGGCAATGAGGATTCAATAAAAAAGGAAGGTGAAGTGTCTGGATAAAGTGCAGATAGTGCAGTACCAGTCGTGTTGCCACTAGATGGCATCAGAGGAAGAGAGATTGCACTGCTCAGACAGGCAGCACGATTGTACGACTGCAGTTACGAGGAGCTGCCCTTTGACCTCACTGACTCCTCTTCTGTGGCGTTTGGATTTCATAGAATTTCATAGCATTTCCTGCTTCTGTTGCGCCCCCTAGAGGTGAGAGAAATTAGCAAAATAAATAGCACAGGAATAAACAACAGCAAACAGCCAATCGGGACGCATAACTCATACTGTAACACCCAATCAGAAACCAGCAGGCTATAGTACATTTTCCCAACCATTACCTGACACGATAAGACACACTCCTTTCAGACCAGTGTTGCAGTGGAGGAACAAGTGGAGGGTAAAATAAGTTTGTGATCACAGCAAAGGCAGCCACAATAATGTCTAATTGTACGTTCATACCAAAAGTTACTAATGCTGTAAAATCGCCGGAAGTCAATCACTTTCAATGGGAAGGAGCTACAAAAGCTACTAGCTGTAAAAGTTGGGTGTTTTGAGCGACTAAAAAAAAATAAACAACAAAAAAGGGTCAACTTTATGCAAATTATCTATGACGGGTTTTAGCTGTAAATCTGAACCACTGTGCTGTAAACAGAATGACCACGTCATGAGTGATTAGAGAGACTCGAACGAACACAGGGATTAGCAGCTGCTTTTACAGCTTTTAGTAGCTCTTGGTGTTGGTGTGAATATACAGTAAAAAGATGTAGTAGGGTTGCAGGGATGCTGTGGTTCAGATGTTTTGTGGGAGTGGCCTGCATGTGTAGTGGGAGGACATTCCAGAGTCATGGGGCGAAACGACTCAAGGACTTGGATCTCACAGGTGAGAATCAATCTTTAATCAGTTATCATGTTTATTTGTTCTCTCTCTCTCTCTCTCTCTCTCTCTCTCTCTCTCTCTCTCTCTCTCTCTCTCTCGTGTGTGTGTGTGTGTTTGTTTGGTGTGGGTTAGCATTTGTTTTCATTGGTGTGGGTTACAATGCAGTACATGTAGGCCTACCTCAACAACGTTTTACTGAGAGGCCAATCATCTTAGAGTGAGATTAATTATTGGCCAAGGTGTTATTTCTCTCGCTCTACCCCTGTGTGTGTGTGTGTGTGTGTGTGTGTGTGTGTGTGTGTGTGTATGTGTGTGTGTATGTGTGTGTAGTGTGTGAGGGTGGCCTCTCTCTGTTACAGTTTGAAGGCAGCACACTGCAGGCCTGTCACCCAGCTTGACTGTTCCTTGTGTTTCCCATACAGGTGTGTAAAAACCTCCTTGTATTTTTGTTTACTTCGGTGTTTTTATTTACCTCCTTGTGTTTGTGTTTACCTCCTTGTGTTTGTGTTTACCTCCTTGTGTTTGTGTTTACTTCCTTGTGTTTGTGTTTACCTCCTGGTGTTTACTGTATGTTTACCTCTTGGCAGGGAAAGAGGGTTGGCTTTAGGGAGAGATGTCCAGTTAGCTGTTAGCCTTGAATGCTAACACACTGGCAGTCCTGACAGGTCAAAGTGTTTGTGTCTGTGAGAGTAGAACAGGAATGATTGGTTACACACGTCACTGAAGGTCAGGAGATCACTGAAGGTCAGGAGACCACAGTGGTTGCCATAGTTACTGTAATTGATGTTATTTTGTAGCAAAAGAAGTTAGTTGTGATGGTGTGATCCGTGTGTGTGATATCTGTAGATATGTGCATATGAATCCTGTATGAATCTTTTGTAATGCCACAAGGAGGATAATCTGTGTAAGATATGGATCAGTATCTTTATCTCAGAATAGATTCTCATTGGCACACTTTACAACAGTTAAAGGAGATTGTCCGTGTGATATGGACCAAAAATATATGCCAGAATAAAAACATCATAAAAAGTTCAAACGGTTTCTGGGAGCAGAGTCTTGATATCTTCTCGCAGGCCAGAAAAGGCTGATTGTTAGTTGTAGCAATCAGGGGCAACGAGCTAGCTAGGTGGTAAGTAACTATATGTACATTTACTCACACAAGTTCTCACACCTCATTTTAAATGTTGGGACTGTCATCAACAAAGCATTGGGCTATTTTGAGCCTTTCTATGGTTTGAAAAGAGCAATTTGGCCAAAAGGTTTGATATTTGTGTCAAGAGTAAACCAACTAGTGGGTTTTATCAGGGTCAAGACTGACCCAACTAGAGGGTTTGGTATGGGTCAAGAATGACCCAACAAGAGGGTTTGATCTGTGTTGAGAGTGACCCATCTATAGGGTTTGGTTTGTGGTAAGAGTGACCCAACTAGAGGGTTTGATCTGGGTTAAGAGTGTGCCCCCAAGTTTGATATCTGGCTCAAGAGTGACCCAA